>JABCKG010000128.1:10898-27270 GCA_018851835.1 Hypsizygus ulmarius | reverse complement strand
AGCGAAGTTATTCGCTGGGTGCGTCGTACAGAGAGAAGGATATAATACTCAGGAGCGTCAATCAAAGCGATCGTTACATATACAGTACTATCACTGGGGGGGAGTTTACAAGGGGTATCGGCTTTACAGATCCGGTTTTTCGACTTCATTTTGTCTCCCATACCTTCCACACTTAATGGATTGCATTGGGACTGCAGATTTAGTAAGGTATACATGTATCCTATTGTCATGAACAGTCAGCTAAATATAAAATCCTCTGTGCATGAGTTTACGGGCTTGAACATTTGTGTATAGCAGTGTTTACAAGCATCAGAAAATCAGATTTGGCTTGAATCACCTAATCTAGGAGCGCAAGAAGCCTTCTAGCCAACGTAAAACACATCAAGACGCTAGTGAACTATGCCGATTTCGTGTCTGGTGTGTGGATGTCGCATGCTGCATGAGATGAAGGTCGACCTTACAGATTTCTGTGACATTCGACCTGAATCTCCGCCCAAAACTTAGTCTCCCGTAGTCAGCCATCAAAATATCACGTGCCTTTTTTGAGAGAGGGAGGACGGCAGTGATATAATGCCCAAAACTGGCGCGTTGGACTGTGACCTTGATGTGACTGATCTTGTAAAGTCCATACCAAGTGTACACAGATTTTGAGATTTTGTAAACTTCGTCCATTTCTTTTCTTGCTGGCCGCCGTTCCGCAAGATTCGTATCAAGTGGTACTCTACAGACATATAATTCTCAAGAAGGGTACCGGGAAGTGTATGTGTTCTCTCGATATGGAAGGATCTTGTTGGAGCTTGTAAACTCCCCCCCAGTGCTAGTATCAGATAAGATTTTGATACATCGTTCTCGGACTTTCACATGCCACTAAGTGCAGGCGACACCGTTCCAACTTTCAAGAACCACCGGCTTCAATTCCTCTCCAGACTGATCAACAGTCCTAGAGACGTTTAAACCTCCCTGGACCCCCTTGACTCCGACGCCGATCCGAGCAGGTTCGGTTCATGACGGCATTCTCGACGCTGCGCACTAAGTCCCTCGCTGAACGATTTGCTCAGTTTTCGAAGGCCTATGCGGCGCATAGACCGCTAGTTCAGCGGTTTCTAAACCTGGCTTTTATCCTCTATGTTCTGGGATCTACATACAGTGGATTGTCGACCAGGCCAAGCAGCTCGAGCTCTAAACAAGGTAAAGCGAAGGCCAATGGTGGTGAAACGGGCAAAAGCCCACGAGTTGCGGTCAGTTGCTCCACCTCGGAGTTCTGACACACTCTGACACCCTCAAAATCTCTCCAGGTAGACGCGCTTTTCTACCAACGGCTTTCAGCAATCCTGAAGATTGTTATTCCCAGCATACGCTCCAAGGAGGCACTTCTCCTCGTCATGCATTCCAGCCTTCTAATCTTCAGGACTGCAATATCACTTTATGTTGCAGCACTTGATGGAAGGTGTGTAATCTTTCTTGTTGCTTTGATGCTTGCAGCAGCACCCACACAACAGCGTCACTGTCGTCTCCCTGTTCCGATCAAGCGACTTCACCATCTTTCACTGATAGTGAACGAGGCTAATCACGCGTTTTTAGGATTGTAGCAAGCCTTGTACGCGCTAGACCTCTTGAATTCTTCTGGAACATACTGCGTTGGCTTCTTGTCGCCATCCCTGCAACATGGACGAACAGCTGGCTCAGCTATGTTCAGAATAAACTCGCGATTGCTTACCGGACGCGACTGACGCGGGAAGTCATGAAGCAATATCTAGGTGAGGAGGCCGAAGGTCCCGAAGGAAAGGTGTATTATAAGTTGTGTAAGCCTCCGATACTTCCTTATGATATCAAGAATCTCATACGAAGTTCAGCAAACTTGGACGACAGGATAAAGAACCCCGACCAGTTAAGATAATCTACGTCCGTCTTTCACCTTCTGAACTCAGAAAAATATTCAGGATGATCACACATGACATCCAACGATTTTCGACGCATCTTGCAGCTATTTATTCCAATATGGCGAAGCCAGTACTCGACGTCATACTATATAACTACCAACTATCACAGAACGTAGGTGCCGAAGGCCTGTTGCTTCTCACTGTTCTAGTGCAATCTACCGCCGTCCTATGTAGGCTCTTCGCGCAAATGTTACATGTGATCAAGCTAACGTGATGCATAAGTACGCCGTCTGACCCCGCCGTTCGGAATGTACACAGCTCTATCGGCTCAGCTTTCTGGCTCACTTCGTCATACACACTCCCGCATCGCCGAGTTCGCAGAGGAGATTGCATTCCTGGGCGGTGAGGAGACAGAGAAGACTCTACTGGAGAGGGAGTATGCCAGCGTCGTCCAGCATGAGAACCACGTTTTAGGCCGACGATGGTGGTTTGGCTGTATTGAGGAGGGTGTGATTAAATGGCTTTGGGGAAGCTTTGGGGTATTTCATTTACTCCTTGAAGTATTCGGACGCTGAATTTAATATCCAGCTTGTCTTATGCGCCATTCCCGTGTTCTTCCAGCTTCCTGGATCACAGATTGATCTCGGAGGTCGAACAGAAGGTGAATATCATTCGTTAGAAAGGGCAAGCATGTGCTCACAATTTCGTTGTTAGGTTTCGTGACAAATAGACGGCTTCTGCTCTCCTCGTCTGGTACGATCTATTTGAGAAGTTTTCAGCATTTTTTCACCGGTTCATCCATTAGATGCCTTTGGGCGTGTCATGTACTCATATAAGGATCTTTCTGAGCTCGCGGGATATACAGCTCGGGTTTCCCTTCTCCTTGACACAATGAAAGATATTCGCAAAGGCAAGTTTGAGAAGGCGCTGGTCAGCAGTGCCAGTACAGGAGAGAATGCATATAGTAGGTGCTCGTCCTGTTTTCTCAACAGAACATCTCTGATCTGCTGCAGTCCTTCGTGGCCGAGGTCAGGTTATTGAGTCCGAAGACATCCAATTCGAGAACGTCCCAATTGTGACTCCAAATGGGGACGTTCTGGTAAAGAAGTTGAGTTTCCATGTCAGACCTGGAGTAAGTCGCCGCTGGTGCTTTCTCCTTCCACGAAATTTATCATGTTTTCAGCAACATCTTCTGATCGTTGGTCCCAATGGTAAGAGATCCCATGCACGATTTTGAAACAAGGACTTAAACTGACCTTTTAGGTTGCGGGAAATCATCGCTCTTCCGTATACTCGGCGGGCTATGGCCTGTTTATGGAGGGATCGTCCGCAAACCAGCGGCTTCCGAATTCATCCTTATACCCCAACGGCCATATCTGTCTTTGGGAACCCTTCGGGACCAGATCATCTACCCACATTCGAAGGAAGAAATGGAAGCGCGTAAGTAACGCATCGAGGACTGTCGATAATGCACGCTGATGTGGGGGTAAATTTGTAGGTGGCATCACGGACGATGATCTACTTAAGATTCTTGCCATTGTAGAGATGGATAACGTTGTGGAGCGAGAAGGTGGATGGGACTCCGCTCGTGAATGGAGGGATGCTTTGAGCGGTGGGGATAAGCAGAAGATTGCATGGGCTAGGTTGTTCTATCACAATCCCAGAGTAGGTCTCATTGGCTTCCATGCAGCACTTGATCTCAGAATCGTTGGGACAGTATGCGATCCTGGACGAGGCCACATCACTCGTGCCCACAGACATGGAGGGATTAATGATGGAACATGCCACCAGTCTCGGTATCACACTGCTAACTGTTTCTCACCGACCCTCGCTCTGGAAGTATCATGCATTGATCTTGCACTATGATGGTCAAGGAGGTTATGTATTGTGAGCACCATTCTTTGCATACATTCTGGCTGCCTTGTGACAATCGACTGTCTCACCAAAGTACAAAGCTGGACGCAGAGAAACGCCTTGCTTTGCAGGAAGAGAAACAGAGCCTGGAGGCTAAGCTGCTTGAAGTGTAAGCGAATTTCGTACCCTGTTTTGTAGGAAAACGTGACTCATGGTTATGTAGGCCGAAAATGAAAGCACGCTTGTCAGAGCTGAAGGCTTTGGAAGGGTGATAGTTCCGTTGTGTCGACTTTGTTGTCCGTGTACAGATATAATGTACCTTTATACCTTGTTTTTTGGTTCTGAAGTTACATTCCTCGCCATTCATGAGTACAACCCACCGTCATATGATGTCATAGATTCGCGGATGTCGATCGATTCCCCATGCACCTGTGAGTGTCCATTCCAGCGGGGTTTTCTTTTGAATGTCAACCATCATGTGTACATGGCCTTCAGGACTTTCCGTAACAGCAGTAGTGGTTGCGCTCTATGCCTTCATTTTTGCCAGCGTCCTCATAACCGACCACCTCCCGACTGTTCCAACTGACCAAGGCGGTCTGAATCTCACGCAAGCATGGAAGGACCTACATGTCATTGCAACCCGTCCACACCCATACAACTCTCATGCCAACGATATCGTACATGCATTCCTGCTTTCACGGCTGGAACCCATCGCGTCATCCTATCCACATGTACACCTAATTGAAGACAGGCTGTCCAATGGTTCCTGGGGTCAAATATACTTCGAAGGGACCAACATCTTGGTCAAAGTTGACGGAACTGACCCCAATGCCGAAGGCGCAGTCCTTTTCTCGGCCCACTATGATTCAGTGTCTACATCAACTGGGGCGACAGATGATGGAATGGGAATCGTTACCTTGATTCAATTAGTTGAAAAGCTTGCAAAGACGAGGACCAAGCGGACTGCAGTTGTCAATTTTAACAATGGAGAGGAGGATGGGTTGAATGGGGCCCACGCGTGAGATGATCGTTTCTCGGTGCGTTTTGTATAATTACTCATTCACTGTCCACCAAGATTCCTGCAACATCCCTGGTCAAGCCTCACTACTTCCTTTCTCAACCTCGAAGGCGCAGCATCGGGAGGGCAAGTGGCCAACATTTCCTCTTCTTGAGCTCTGATTATTGATCCCACCTCGTAGGCGTCCGATCCTTTTTCGAGGGACATCTAACAAACCTCTACGCGCTTTGCTGCGAGAACACGTTCCTCATCCACACGGCAACATTATCGCAGGAGATGCGTTTGCCCGGGGTGTTCTTCGTTCTCGGACAGACTTCATAGTATACTCAGAGAATGGGAACATGGAGGGTCTCGACCTCGCGTTCTACAAAGGGCGGAGCAGGTACCACACCAAATTCGATGCAATTCCTTTCCTCGAAGGTGGCCGGAAAGCACTTTGGAATATGATGGAAACTGTTGACGGAGCTGGACGTGCTTTGCTAGATCAGAGTAAGGGTGCACAACCAGGCGATGCCGTTTATTTTGATCGTGTGTCATTCTGCTTTTCTCTGCCGTTTCAAATGCTTACTGGGCATAGTATTTGGGCGGACCATGATCATGTTTTCACTGGCAACGATGCAGGCATCCAACAAGATCTTCCTTATTTCTGCCCCCTTTGTCGTTCTTCTCCTTATCACTTTACGCCGTCTAGCTGATCCTGGAAGCGGATCGGGGAATATATTGCATCGCCTGTGGAATGGGCAAGGAAGTTCTGATTTCAGTCGGGCCAAGTTCTGGGTCGCGCTCATGGTGGCTGTGGTTACTCAAGTTGCTGTTGTCCTCGGCTATGTGAAGCTAAACGCATATGTTCGTATTGCCATACCAATTTTCTCCTGTCATCTTTTACCTTGAACGCTGAATACCCTTCCATCCCAAACAGACGATATACTCGTCACCCTACCTCGTTCTGCTGTCAACCATTATGTCGCCCTGCGTAGCATTTTCCGTGTCTCTCTCAGATGCATTCACCTCTCCTGCCCTCAATCGCCTATCCGTCTCGAATTCATCGGCCAATCCTGTTATGCTGCAGCTTCTAATACTCTCTTATGCCCTCCTTCTTGCTGTCAATTATGCGCTGCCAATCGGCGGAACGTACTTATTTTCATTTTTTGCAGGGCACATATTCTCAAGCTGGACGGTAGGCGCGGTTCATGACTTATTGATCGTCAGTAGTGATATCGTCGAGGGCGCACCCGAGAAAGGATCAAGCAAGGCTGAGGAGCACGATGGCACGGATCCCACAGGAACCACTCCGCTTATTCTGGGAGAACGACCTGATGAATCCATTAACTCGACCATGGTTAAAGTAGATGTCGGACGACGCCAACAGCTTTGGTTCATCCAGTTTCTTATTGCGGTTCCGGTACCAGTAATACTTGTTTCGCATGTCGCTGTCTTCCTAATTGCGATGACACAAAGTATAGCGGATGGTGGCCCTGTTTGGCTTGGTGAGTGTTGAGTTCTAACTGTTATCCAGGCTTCATTCTCTCGAAGTCAGATTGCACCTTTACTTACAATCAGATGAACAGGATACGCCACGTTCTCACTTGTATCATTTCTCCTGGTTCTACCGCTCGTTCCGTTCCTGCATTCTTATCCTTCTCTCGAGGGATCATCTGGGCCCTCTCAGTCTCTTTCCAAACGACAATTGGCGTCTCCGCTCTTGCGCTTCCTTATCGTCACTTTTTTGGTCTGCACAACATACGCCTGGATAAAATTCCCGTTCTCAATCAATGCGCCATTGAAAGTGTTTTTCCAGCAACGTGTGGAAATTGTTGCACCTTGGATCACTGTTGCAAGCCAAGGAATTTCTCAGGATGCCGCAACAGGATTTCAAGTTCGGGCAAGAACATCTCTGACGGGTGTGCCACACTACGTCGAAAATATGATCATCCCTGCTCTTCCATCTGCTGCTGAGAATGTGGCGGAGTGCATCATGGACAAGGATCGCTCGGGACTGGCCAGGTGCGAATGGAACTCAGGAGATGAGATGGTGTCTTTCCCAGGCCAACAGGGCGTGTTTATCGATGATGGAATCGAGGCGGATAGCGATACCTTGGTCCTAGCCAGGAACCCGTGGCTTCGGAGCCGTATCAAACGACACTCCTTCAACAGAGCACGTATCACAATTCGAGGCACGAATACTCGCACATGCAGAGTGTATTTTGATAACGCCAAAATAGCGGCCTGGAGTGTTCACGGTGGGTCTTCGGTTTCGCAGGGGGAGAAGGAATTGAATATGCTGCGGCTTTGGAGCCGGACATGGGAGAGGGAGTTCGTCGTCGACATCGAATTCTTTGAAGGGACGGAGGAAAAGATTAAAGGAAGCATCGCATGCGGGTGGTCAGAGTATGAAAGTGGGATGGTTGGAGTTCCAGGAGGACAGACGGGCCAAAGTAAA
Organism: Hypsizygus ulmarius; assembly: GCA_018851835.1. Taxonomy (NCBI): domain Eukaryota; kingdom Fungi; phylum Basidiomycota; class Agaricomycetes; order Agaricales; family Lyophyllaceae; genus Hypsizygus; species Hypsizygus ulmarius. The sequence goes on along the minus strand of JABCKG010000128.1, from coordinate 20,078 downwards.
ATCCCGGCGTTTGAGGAAGTGCTGAGGTTCTTGCCCAAGTGGGCGACAGTGACCAAACTTACAGATGGCTTGGTCGAGGTTTGGAGTCCGTTCGAGATTTGACTTGTTGACCATCGACGTCCCTTTGTGTTTTTAAATTGTACAGTATTTGTCGGACTTGCGTTTGAAAAGATGTTTACGCGCGCCTTTCGCCGTCATGCGACAACGGTTTGTCGGAATCATATCCACTCTTCATAGGTTATGGGAATCGGACATGTAGGGGGAGGCGAAATTCGATAGACTGAGAAGCTTGCCTCTCTGATGGACAGACAGACAGCCAGATAGTCTATTACTGAACTAGAAGTTTGCTTGAATGACAAGATCCATGCGACTATGCGACTTGGTACAGGACGTACTTGCAAGCTTGAAAGCGGTACAGCAACACTGGTCGAGGTATATTGCTCATTGTAAACAGAACAGCCGGTGTCTTAGGAGGTCCAATTAGGTCTCCGGTTTGTTCCGGCCGAGTTGCCGCGGCTTGTACACAAAAAATCACAGGCATCATCCTGCATCATCGCTGGTCCTCCAGGCTCCTCACACGACAGGTTTTTGTCAGAACTCCGACTCTCACCTAAACTACCTGCCACTCAGGACCCGATACCCATACCTCTACTCTCTAATGCATTTCTTCTCACAAGCTTTCGATTATGAGTAAGTAGTGTCTTTTATGCATACCAGAGACAGTCTGATCCTTTTACGTCGCAGACATCCTTGGTCGCATGTGGTCATTGGAATGTGGCACAAATACCCGAATCCCAAAAGTTCCCATGTTATCAGCGTAGATGTCGTCGACCGCTCGGTCGACCCGAAAACGGGCATTATCAGAACGGAGCGGGTCCTCGGGTGCAAGCAGAAAACTCCAATATGGATTGTCAAGGTTTGTAGAATGCCAGGTGCAGTCCTTGGATCCTACACTCACAATTATATCCCATGCAGCTCTTCGGCGGTTCAGAAGACGCCTTTGTGCGGGAGATATCGTTCGTGGATCCTGCTACCCAAAACGCCACCATCACCTCAGTCAACCTCTCCCTGTCGCAATTCGCTACATGCTATGAGCGAATACAATACTCCCCTCTTTCCAGCTCGCGGACGCAGTTCTGTCAGACAGCTGAGATTCAAGCGCGGATGACATTGTGGAGGACAGCTTCGGACGGTCTGGAGAAATGGCTGGTGCAGCGATTCGAGCATAATGCACAAATGGGCAAGCTTGGGTTCACGGACGTCTTGCGTAGACTATGGGAGGAGCGGCAGATGCAGCAGGCCCATTCATAAAGTTCACCCTAACGTACTTACTATGTATTCATTTTGACCATTTGGTCTGAGGTCCTGCACACCTAGATGGATAATTCATGACTTCGGTACACAGTAGATGTTAAATGACTTCCTCATTCCTCCTCAGGGAGTGCCACAATCATAGCCTGCAGCCATCCCCTTACATATGTATCACTACCACTATGAGCTCGTGATATAAAGATGCATTTGCACTACGTTCAGGTTGACAGCTGTTCTAACTTGATATGATTTGTCTATTACGATGTCGAATTCCGCTGAGCAAAGCCGAGTAGCGAATTGTCACTCTCGAAAATGTCACACCTCGTCACATCCTAATCCGTTAATCTGATTCAGATTATCGGCGACGGCAGTGTGCCCATCGTCGTTACTCCATGCATTAGAAGCTGCCGCTCACTTCTATTGTCATCGAAAGCAAGTCGCGCCAGAGAGCCACCCTGGCATATATAATCTGAGGCAGACATCTCCCAATTGCAGTGGACTCAGGCCTCTCTCTTTAACAATCGCAAAGGAGTCGGAAGTCCTGACTCACTTACGTTGTGCACTCATCATGGACGAACTCCTCCACCATTGCCTCCGTGAGCTGTCTTTTGACGGCGACCTTGGTGAGTTCACCATCACATGATGCCTCTCTTCAACAAATCCGCCGCGTTCGCGAGTTCGAACCCCTATTCAGTCACTTACCTCCATCATTTTTTCTTCGACCCAATGTGATAAACTCACCTCAATGCTCCCACAGGTTGCAATGCATCCAGATTGCGGGATTTCATTGTCGAATTCTATGCTCACACTGGTACTCCCCAGACGACGGACGACACATTTTGTGCCTTTGTCTGGTCTCTTGTGGTTCAACAGCCGACTATACGAGTTGGTACCATTCCGCCTGGAGTAACGTCCGAGGTCTGGATTGCGCCGCAGACGAGCGCGAAACGAAAAGCGAAGGCGAAAGGCGAAGAGCATATTGAGACAATGCCGACCGAGCTCGACATCGTCCCAGATGCCCGACAACGAACACTGGACGACTTAAAGCAGGAGTACGGCAATAAACTGAGGATAGCCGTTGACCCTGATTCAATTTATGCTGCCATAACTGGCTCGCACATTAGGGTTAGTGTTTTCGAAATTTCATCTGTTCCACCCCAATCGACTGACATTTCGCGCTGTAGTTCGCCAAAATGAGCCCTATGGTATATTCTGCGCTCCAGATCATCACCCGTGGAAGAGACAATGGTGTGACTGTCGTTCAGCTTGGCCAGCAGTCCAAATATGATCAAAAAACATGTTTTTACCTCGTTCGGCAATTGACCGATCTGGATCTTGTGTATGCGCATTACTTTACAGATTTGTCAGTCGACTGATTTTTGCTGACCTTGTAGTGTTAAAGTCAGACGCGGAGGCGTTGGCACACATTTCGTCATCCACAGATATTTTTTTGACCGTAGTCCATCCTGGAAAGCCATTCGCGACGAGGAAACTCAAGCAGAGGATTCGCACAATGTTGGGCCGAGTCGTGCTGTCGATTTTACAGATGAGGAGGAAGACAAGCGTGCAGATCTTCAGTCTCTGGATTTCACCCCGATTGATGCTAGGCATCTATCGAGTCTTCCACTCATTCGTGGACGGGTCTTGAAGTTGCTCAAAGCATCTAGGAATCAGATGCACGCCTCGAACAATATGTTGTTAACTCTGGTGCGTTTTACAACGAGTGCCACATCTAATGTCTAGTTGATTCTTGGTTTCAATAGGGGTTCTCCAATCCAACCAAGACAGATCGCCGTTTCTTTCAGAGCAGGATCCGCGAGATGATACAACAGGGGTTAATCGAGAAAGTCGTGGTTCCAAGCAACAAGAAGAAGTCTGTCAATGCCTCGGTCAAATGTTTCCGTTTAGTTTCCCGGGATCAGAAGGCGGAAGAAGAGGGGATAATAGTACAACCGCAAGATGGGGATGAGGACGACAAAGACATAGGTATGACATTTGTTGCTGTAAAGGTTTTTTTAGTTCATCAAATTCTTTCAGGAGAGCAATCTGGCGTGAAAACGAATATCACTATCCACAAGCAAATTTTTGATTTGCTTGAGGAGTCTGGTATGACGGGTATGACGCTGAACGTGAGTGCACTCTATCCACTTTTCGGCGTATCTCATTGATGTACTGTCCCTGACAGGAACTCTCTGCTGCTCTATGCAACTTTGATAAAAGGACCATTGAGCTACTTCTTACCCGAGCAGAGAAATTTCCACCCCCGTCCCACCTTAGCGATCTCGGCATCGCGGGACTGATGGAGACAAGCGGCCGGGAACGTAGACACCGCTACTTTACGGTTGCCTCCTATAGACAGCTCGTCGCTAAAGAAAATCTTGACAACTCCTCCGCAGGTTATACCGATCTCGATTTAACAAGCGTAGGCGGATTTCTGCCTGTCGAATTGAGCCTGTTTTATGACGATCAAGAAGACCTATTCCAATATCAGGATTCATTCAAGGACGAGGAGAAGGCCAGTGGAAAGGGGAGGAAACGCCCATTGAAGAATCCCATTTTAGCCGACGGCAGCGTCAAAATAGGGCGGCCGCGTAAAGATGCTGAAAAGGATGCGAAGCCCAAGCGAAAACCCAACAAGAGGAAACGCGATGAGACTGAGGCGGAGGATCCAACAACTGTAACCTTGGAAGGGATGGAAGGCCAGCCCGCAAAGAAGAGACGAGTTGGTGCAGGTGGTACATCGTTTCACCTCTTCGTTTATTTTGTTTTTGAAAGTTTGGATCGCAGATGTAATTCTGGAGTCAAAGAAAGCACCACACTCGAAGCCAGAGAAGCCAGAAAAGGTTCCCAAGAAGCGCGGTCGTCCGCCAAAGGAGCCAAAGGGCGCCAACGGCGAGGAAACCCCTCCAGCAGCACCTAAGAAGCGAGGTCGGCCTTCCAAAGTACCACTTATAGCATCTGAAGAGAACGACACATCATCGATGACTCCATCAAGAAAACGCCCAACTAAACGGAAAGAAGATATCGAAAGCGCACAGGCAACGCCTGGCGTACCAACGAAAAAGGCACGTACAAAAGGTGCAAAGGAGTCTGAAGTTGCCTTGGAAAAGGAGCCTGGTCCTGTAGACGAAACCCTCAGTGCCACACCAGCCCTGGGGGCGCCTGTGCTACAGCCTTCGATATCTGATTCTCGTCTGACCATAGCTCAGCCTAGCGTATCAAATATCGCTGCTGAGGACGTCAGGAAGAAAACACCAGAATACGAGTTCATGTTTGACGATGAACCTCGAGCACAAACATTCCCTCCGCCTTCGCCTCTTGCTTCGACTTCATCTGCACAACAAGTTGACACTCTTTATAAACTCGACCCTCATGGCAAACAGTCCCCACCCATTGATCCAGCCCTTATGATAGACGTCTTGGAACATACGCAACGAATTCTTCATGGCTCTTCAACCGCGGTAAGTCAGCACGGAAATTGAAGACTGCGGATTAATGCCTAACTTCTTTGGGATAACGTAGACTGGATCACCACTGACACCGCTCGATGGTCAGCTCCTGTCTGAACCCTCCAGTTGCATTTGCACTCCTCAGCAATTGACACCCCAACCAGAAGTACTGGAGCCAAACTCGGTACCTTTTTTGTCTGAAAAGATCATGGAAACGGGGGATAGTGGTGTCATCAAGGCGGCCACTCGAGGAACCAGAGTCAATGTGTCTCATCTCCGCCGGGAGAATGAATTCTATCGCGTTATTGAAAATCTAGGCGGGATCGTGAACATACAGACGAAAGAAGTCTTCGAGGAGCACATGGCGCTTCTTGAGAGGATGGTGAAGGCCGGGGAGGCCACTAGCTCTCCACCGGGGACACGAACAGACAAGCGCACTGCAGTCGCGACTTTCAATAACCTGGAACGGCGGGGTAGAATAAAGCAGCTCAAAACCGCCGTTATGACGCACACCGGAGTCCGCCGCCCAGCCTGTATCGTCTATCTCCCTGCAATCAGCCAGGAGAAGCTAACCGAGTTCCTTGCTGATCTGGCTCGAGGCAGCCATACTGCGCCACATCCGGGGAGTTTTGTGAAGATCGATGAGCGTGTTGAGTATGGTGCTGATCCTACCTCAGTATCGAGAAATGCGCTGCCTTTACAGTTGCTCCAAATGGAACAGCCAGGAGAAGATCGCAGAGAGCGCTGGAGTAAAAATGTCGCTCGGGCGAATCAGCTCTTCTCCTACGACGATTCTGTCATCCGGGACGTCTTGCTGACCGAAAGAACAACTCTAGCACAGCTCTATGGGTTCATAGTTGGAAAGGCTGTGCGAGCCCGCGAACTACATCTCTCGACGCTTGATGCCTTCGAAAAACGCAATTTATCGTCCAACATCATTTCTCATGAGAAAAGAATCGTAGACTTGTCCTACTTCTGTCACGATATCCCCCTTGGCCTATACTGTTCCCTCGTATCGGCTTTATCGCACGACGATGAGCTCACTTGCTTTATGGCCACCGAGGAAGGTCGGCAGACCCTCGTTCGAGATCTTCCCACCAGTCTCAACTTCATGCTGCAGATTGGGCGATCACGAGCTCGTTCACGATTCCTTGACATTCTTGATATGCTTCGTGCCATGAAACTAGTAACCCCGTTGCAAATGTCAACTGCCGACACTCCCTGGATTACCTGCATACCAACTGAAGGCCATCCAAGTGCCTTTGATGTAGCATCATCAGACGGCTGGTCTGTTAACACTCCAATGGCTGCGCCATCATATTGGCATTTTAACGACATAGCTCCTATACACGTATGGGCTGCGTCTGAAGTCGATCCTCCCTTTTGGCAAGATGTACCCGTGGTTTCCACTTACGATGGTGCAACGTTTTGGAGGCTGCTTGAAGAGGCCAGTACGAATACGAAAATCATCACCGACGAGCATGCAGCGAGCATTACGGGGCCTTTCACAGGCATCAGCGTTGGACGCTGCCTTCGTCGACACGTCTCTTGGAACTCTGACTATGTCTTGACATGGCACCAGATGCAGTACTTGAAACAATTCGCGGATGTTTCAAATGGGAAAACGCCCATGCAGGATGAAGACGGAGGAGTGGCGCAGATTGAAAAGATATCTTGGGTCATCAGCGCACCTCCACAGCCCATCAGAAATTTCTTTCAGACAATGCACGTAAAGCTTCTGCGGGACTTGGATAGATTGCGCAAAAAGTCTGAACAACATGCAACTGATAAACATGCAAAACGAACTGCTGCTACCAAAGCCTCACTAGCGAAGAAAGCGGCTGACGCCCGAATCCAACGGGAGGAAGATTGGGACGTTCTCTTGCAAGGTCTCCATCCTGTGCCACTGGAAGGGCCATCGGCTGTTCGAGTCAATAAAGTACGCGAACGTTTCTTGCAGGCGGGTTCTACGAGGAGAGCAGCAAAGTGGGAGGCAGAAATCGCGGAAGCCTTGCGAGAAGCGGATATCGTCACTAAACAAGTGCTGAAGCCACCAAGTAAACGCCCTTTTGCCGCCGCCAGAAGCGTGGCCGTTCCGATGGACACCCCGCTGACTGTTGCTGTTAACCCCCCTGAAAAGCCGGTGGAAATGCTTGTCGCTCTCCAGGGTCCGCCGATCGTTCAACATCATACTAAGAAGCGCAAGCGCAAAGGAAAAGGTGGAGACGGTTCGTTGTTATTCTCTGATTAATATTCACGCCGCTCCAATATATATCAGAAGATGAGTCCGCGGAACCTAAACCGAAAGCTTTGCGGAGACATCGTTTCCAGTGGAATAGAGACTACGAAGAACTTGCGCGCGATGCTTCAGCCATCATCAAGGCTCGATGTCGAAACATGCCAAGGCTTGATTGGGCTGCCTTTGAGCAAGTCTTTCCTGCAGTTCCTCGGAATACGGTGAGGCAGCGCTTAGCGCACATACGAGAAACTCCAGGAAATGAGGCATATCTCAACCGGCTGGAGGACCGATGGTATGAACTCTGGATGCAGCATCGAGGCACACCACTCCTGCCGGACGATGATCCAACGAGCACAAACAATTTTGATCTAGTGAAACACATCGAGTTTCTTCGCCAGCATGTCGATAAGAATGCTTTGTACGTGTCTCCCTTCTGGAGTCCCTTACTTCCTGACGATGTTTATAGACGAGTTGGATTTGCCCGGCCAAAGGAAAAGGCTGGCACAACGATCCCACCTTCAATTGTCCAACTTTTTGAACATTACGATGTCATAGAAAGTATGCCCTCGGCGCCTTCTTGGGACTTCGTATGGAATGCAGTCGTCGAGGAGGGCCGTGAAAAGCGAATGTTGCGTCAGCCATTCCTCAGGACAAACGAAGAGATGCCCTTCGCTGGTGAGCCTCCACTGGAGCCCGTTTCATTGGCCGAGTCGGCCATGAAGGTAAGTTGTAAATTTAAATCTGGAAATTTGCGACTAAAGTCTGTCCAGATGGTTCTGGGTACTCCTCACGAACGGTATGACCCTGAACAGGCGTCCATCCTACTGCATAGCATCGGAGAGATCTATGTTTCACATGCGACAAAAAACCTTCTTAGTCGAGGTGTGCTCTCAAAGTTGGTACGAGACCCCCAGAAGCAGAAGCCTGGACGGCAACTTAAGATATCCGAAGTGTAGGGGTCCATTCGTGCTCCCATCCCCTTGTGCTAATATCGAGTATATATAAACAGCAATCAAAACGCTATTGGAGGCTCGTTACCTCGAGACACATTCCAAGATGCGGCTGCGTTGGAGGAAATGTCAGCGCAGGATGATACATGGCGCGAATGGCCATTGTTGGCCACGGATGGCGACTCCGCAGCACTTATCCAACTGGTATCGGAAAACAAAGTAAGGAGGCTAGTTCCTGAAACTAATGTTGTGATGCCCTGCTTATTAATAGTCACCTAGGTAGAGTTCAGGATCGACACAATGCATGCCCAAAGTGCACGGCCAACTCTTGATTGGAACAGTAAGAAAGCAGGTAAAAATTCATCTCACTATGGAAAAACTACAGTAGATCTGAACGCATGCCGTTAGACGATGATCAGATTGAGACCGCTGTCTATTTTCGAACGGGATTGGCGTCCGCACTTCAACCACCCGTCCAAAGTCCAGGATCATCCCCAGTGCCAACCCCGACGGAGTTGCCTCCTGAATATTTACGTGGACATGGACAAACCGTGGACGGAGGCGTTGCTTGTTGCCGAAGGCTGACGGGTTTGGGGCTCGCCGACTGCATGGCTTGCCTCGAGGACGAATGGACATCGTTCAATGATTCTCTGGTTACAGAAGAACGGGAACTCGCTATGCACGTATTGACAACTGTCCGACAGGGTGGAGAGTACGGTGTCACCAAAAGTCATTTGCAGGTGAGTCTGATATATTTAATTGGAAAATCAGTCAAAGTGTGATTTGCGGGATTTTCAAAGACAAACACGAACGCGAGTGTGACAAGTGGACAGCTCTTCTCAATTGTCAGGAGGATGACAGAATCACCTGTTCCCATGCTGTTCTGGACAGGATATTCCTCGCTGGTGTTGGTCTCGTCTGCGTACATTAAAAACTGGACAGTACTGGTCTCCGAAAACCCCGCGACGCGGATTTTCCCTCGGCGGTGGTTTGATATCTCAGGTTTCAAGATTGTAGACTTTTGGGAAGCAGCTTTGAAGGCAGTAATGGGCGTGGTCATATTTCGTCCCGGTGTAACGCAGGTATGTTCGAAGCCATACTTGGAGCCCTCCATGGTCAATTTTAAGTATCCGTTTCATAGGCGGAGCTTCGGTGGAGACTGCGGTCAGTGTACGATCGACAAGAGGTGGGCGATCTCGTGCGTTCGTTGCTCGAAGACGGGTACTTGAAG
>JABCKG010000128.1:0-10637 GCA_018851835.1 Hypsizygus ulmarius | reverse complement strand
CTGTTGGTAAGGATGCATCTGGACGCATCCATCAGAGGCGGTTGAGAGGACAAGAATGGAAAGGACATGTGGCATGTGTTGATGGAGAATCGGTGCCTTTGCCAGCGCCTGAATAAGCCTGAATTGAGTCCAAGCGTCGACTGATCTAGGGTCACGGTTGTGGCTCTCCTCCTGACTTCACTTTCTTCTTCATCCCTTCTCCCTTTTAACCTTCCGGCTGGGCTGGCTCATTATCGACTACTCTCCGCTTGATTGTTGGAGTTCGGTTGGTCAACACGCCCAAGAGGCACTTTCAGTCTTTCGTCTACGCCGTGCTTTCTGTTCAACAGGGTAGATTTCACAAATCCTGTTAAGAAATAGGCTGTTTCCGCTACCTCGATGTCTTCACTTGCGAAGATGCGTGCTAAGCAGCTGTGGAATCATGTTTTTCTTCCCGCAACTATAAAACTTGTGGTACAGTCCAACCTAATCCATAATCTGGTGGCAATATTGACTCAACTAGTACCCAGTGGGACCGGATGACCTTCACTCGCCTCACGACTGCCTACTTCTTTTTCTCAATTTTTCATTTTGCTATACAACTTTCTCTCCAGATCAAGGCATTCACCACCAACGCCGAAGCCGCTCTTTTCTTGAACAGTATCGTTGTTCAAGGCCAGGCCGTCAACGATAGCCTTCCTTTTCTCCAAGGAAATACTCTTCGTATGTGCACATGGGTGCCAAGCAACCTTGATGTCGAGGTTGCTGGTTGTCCTGTTGTGTGGAATGGGACCCAGGGCTCCAATGTGATTGGCGCACAACCCGCTGAGGTCAATGCCGCGGCGAGTGGTCCATTCGGCCTCAGTGCTCCTTCAACTATTGAGACCTCGTCGACTGTTGTCTCAATTGCCACTCCTTCGACCACGACCCCTTCAATCACTACTTCATCAACCACGACTTCGCCAGGAACGACGGTACACGCAACCGTCACTTCGACAAGTTCCAGTATTCCCCAGACCATTACAATCTTTGTTTCACCGCAACCTACTTCTGGGAAATATCGCACATCCGATGAGGACGAAGGAAGCGACGAGGAGGACGATGATAATGACCTCCTGAAGGTGGCTCATATTCACTAGAAACAGAAAGACTATCCTGACTCTTTTTAAGTTTGATAGACGCGAAATTCCCCATATTTTGGCTTTTCAGGAGGCTGGGCAGACTAAAATTAACATAAGTGGGATGGGCTTTGAAAACACGCCAGCTACGTTGGACAAGAGTTGCATCTGGGCTTTGAATTGGCCTGTCTCTGTGTAAGTAATTGTATCAGTTTTCAAAATATCAAAGTCTTACACATGAGATGCAGTCTCAATAACACCAAGCGCGAGGACCTTGTTTTCATCGCCTTCCAGTTTTGGGTTCTTGGCATGTCGATTGTTGCCCTTCTGAATGAGTCGATCCCGCACATTCTTGCATCCCTTCTGACCCACATGATGGCAACATCCTGGGCAGCCTTTCAGATCACACATACAGCTAATTTCCGTTCAAACTTCAATCGCGTGATCAGCAATGGAGCATGCAATGGGACTTCGCTCCTTCCTCACTACTGGCAAGATCGGGGTACTGCGGAGATCGCGAGTCTGGCACTCAATATTTTCGCCTTACTTATTTCATGCTTCCTTACTTGGAAACTCATCAAGGTACCACAAATTTTTAATGGAACTGCTGTGTTCACTAACTTGGAGGGGGTCTTGCAGTTGTTTGGGTGGCAGACATTCAAGCGCGTCGGCGCCTCCTTGACCATCAATCGAGTGTACAAACTTGTTCTCTTGCTGTCCATCACTATACAGCTGTCTCTGTTCTTTATGGCTATAACAGTCTCTCTCTGGATTGACCAACTGGTGAATAGCACGATTGGAGATCTTGCTGATTTCCAGACATTGTACAAAGTCACATCTATCATCACCCTCGTGGTAAGTGTGCCTTCGTGTTATTCATGCCCTCTTTCCACTCATTTTATTCACGGCACAGCTATTGATCCCTTGGTTGATGACGGTATGATCATTAACGATTCCTAGCGAAAGCATTTGCCTCATGATGCCATTCTACAGGGTTGGTTTGCCGTTCGCCGAGAACTGCGTGTTCCCATGTTCTTTTTCTTGCTGTTGTCTTTCCTTTATCTCGGAGGATGGAGTGTTATGTTCTTCTCGACCACATTCCGTTGGACGTTCGTGACCTGGAGATTCTTCAGCATTATGGCGTGCGCATCCGTGTTCCTCACAGTGCTGTCGTTTGCCCTCGGTGTGGTCTGCCGGTTCAATTTCGGAAAAGGCTTGCTCCGCTACCGTAAGTTCAGTTGTCGCTATGAGGCGTCTACACACACTTTACTTATATGAATTGAAAGTTAACGCACAGCAGTCTCTGCCTGGCGATGACTTTGTCTATCATGGTGGTTCAGACATCGAGAAGGTTGGTTTCCCCTCAAACGAGAAGCCTATTCCCACATACTCTGCCACCTTTGGGTCTGGCCCCGACGTTCCCCTCCCGAGCCAGATGTTCACCACCCGTGGTCCACGGTTCTTCAACCTCTCTGCACCGCCCTTTGAGACGGGATCGAGGTCCCCCGTAACTCCACCTCCAAATGCCTACACAATTGAGAGAAAGGTTTCAGATGGGTCGTCCCACAGCGGTAGCGTTTCATCAAGTGACAACCATTCCACCAACAAAAGCTTTGGCACTCTGGCCAGCTTCTACGCTTACGGTGAGCACGGCCATACCCGAAGCGACAGCCAGCAGAGACAAAGATGGGTCATAGAGTAAATTCTTGGCACGATTGGTATGTCTTGTATTCTTAAGTCTAGGAGCGCTTTCTTGTCTGCATTATTCTATTGCCCGTTGATCATACTAGTCAAGCTTTTGTCCGGACTTCGATTATCTTACTTTGCTTTGACCAGCTTAGGTCTGGTATTTTTATTCTCCTATGCTCCGTTGCTCTCTTCATCAATCAGGAGTGCAAAGGAAAAGTATCCGAAAAAGTACAGAGCAATTATGACTAGGCTACATATGTGCATTACATGAGGTGTGATAAACAAAAAGAGAGTGGTTACGAAGAAGTTTCGAAGGCATCCTCAGCTTCAGAGGTTTGCGAAGAAACAGAGGGTGGTGTAGTCGGGGACGCTCGTCGAATCTGCTCGACCTCCTTCTCCTGAATGATAGCAGCTTGTCTCGCCACAGAGGCATGTTCAAAAGTCTCCTCGGTTGGCATGTTCGCCGGCGGGCTAGTAGCCAATGCTTCTTCGTAGCTTAATAACACCTCTCGGAATTCGACCATCCATGGGTGGTCCATGAGCTCGGTGGCGGAAGGTCGTCTCATGGGATCGATGGTCAAGCACTGCTTGATGAAGCTTATGCCCAACTCACTGAGCTGACCAGACTCAGGAAGTGGAGGATGTTGTGTGGCAACGCCGATGTGGAACATGATTGCCCTATCGGAAGTGAGTCATTAGCAGTGAAGTGAAGGAAAAAGCGACGCACCATTCATTATCAAGGTTGCTCCATGGCTTTTTACCAGTGGCAAATTCAAGAACAACGCAACCCAGAGACCATATATCCATGGCACCATGTCTACCACGCTTATCGTTCTTGATAATCTCCGGAGACATATACATGGGAGTGCCTGTGAGGCTGTTGTTCATGGCGAGACCGTTGAAACTGGGCATGCCGTTGAGCGGAGGCACTAGGTCAGGTGCACGACGAGAGCGCTGAATCGTGCGCTGGTTCTTCGCAAGGATTTTGGCCGCTCCGAAATCGACAAACTTGATAACCCCCAGGTGATCAAGGAGAATATCTGGGGAAATGATGTGAGTTCATATCTTCTCTAGAGGCAGCATACACGCACTGTCAGGTTTGATATCTCGATGGACGATGCCTTTCGAATGCAAGTAGGCAAGTCCTTCCAACATCTGCATAGTGTAGACCTGAATAATACCCTCGTCCTCTATCCGACCATGTTCCAGCAGCGCAGCCAGACTGCCACCCTGACAGTACTCTTCGAAGATATATACCTTGTCGCGGTGGACCTCGATCCCATAATATTCGACAACATTCGGATGATGCAGCATCTCCATAACGCTAAGCTCATCCTTGATTTGTGAATAAAGACTGGGCAGACCAGACAACTCCTGGAACTTGATCTCTTTGACGGCCATCAGGGATCCTGAATCCAGGTTAACAGCAAGGTAGACGGAACCGAACGCGCCGGCTCCAATGAACCGACCTTGCTGCCAACGGATGGATATGTTTGAACTAGAGGACGCCAAAAATACCAATGACCTGTCCTCGGGTTTTTCATCATCCAAGACACGGCCAAGTACCCTGTGCTTTAACCCCATTACGGCTCGATGATCTTCAACCTCCTGCAAAGACTTCGAGATCTTCTCCCAGAACATCCGGGTGCTGGAATTGGAAAAGGCCAACGAGTCGTCGCGATCGATGGAGGAGGACCTCGAAAAATCATCCTCCTCATCAAGAAGTGTATCTGTCGCCTGCTGTCTCAAGACTTCCTCCTGCTTTTCTTTCTCCTTCCTGGCTTCTAAGATAGATCTCGCACCGAGAATATCAAAATGACTGATTAGGAGTGTCATGCAGCTGGCCACTTTGTGCCTCAGCATCTCGAACTGATCATCTGGCATCTGCAGAATATTCCGCTTTGTGCGATGTAGGGTAAATTCAAGAGCATTCACGGCCCATTTGAAAGTTTTCCGGTCTGTTGGATCACAGTCGTCGCATATGAAGGACACCCATGAAATCGCCAATTTAATCAAAAGTCGGTTGAATTTGAGAAGTGAAGCTCGTTCCATGTATCGCTGGGCATGCTGTCCATGTTCGGATGCAAAAAGGTACCAATTCTCCAAGAGCTCCTGGCACCCGTTGGCCAAACGGAGAGAGTTGCGGACATGATGGACGGAATCAACGATTGACTCCGCAAGCCTATTAGTAGCTCGCGCAATCTTCCGCAGCTCCTTGTTTACACTAGGGAGGTGAGCCTGGGTGTCGGTCAGACATGTCAAAGGACCAATTAAAGTCTCGATCGGTTCTCCGTCCTCGTCAACTGGCGTGAAGAGGTCTGCAAAAACCTGTTTGGCAAGGAGAAGACGGCGCTGAGGACCGTCGGCAACTAGTCTGACACGGTCGTCTTTCGTGTCAAGCTCGACCATGGGTATGTTTAGCAGCATGACACGACCATTCCAGAGGAAATGACTGCGTGGTGACAAGATGAGAAGATATTGAGCCTCGTCATATTCATGGCCCAGAAATTCGGTGTTGCCGGCAAGGCGGCTGCCATCGTCATTCATGATCTCGTCGACGTGGAAAGCTTCCATTATAAGTCGGCGAATGGACTCTGGACGGTCATATAAGGAGTTCGGAGCAACGATGTAAACCCCGTCTTCTTCCAGAGAGTGAGTATATACGAGGAAGTGATCGGTGGCGATGAGGGTGGCGATGAAATGGTCCAAGGGAACTTCTTCGAGGCTGAATTCAGCTGAATTACTAAAACGCTGAGTAAGGACTCTGCAGATTATCTGTCAGTGACGAACTGCATTCAACAACGCTGGTGGCCTACCGAGCAAATCGCTGCAACTTCCTGTACCTCAATCGGACGCTATCCAAAATCTTCCCATACCATCCTATTATCTGCTCGTCTGTCATTTTTCGGGCGGCTGGCGTACTCTGAATGTGGGCTTGAAAGGCGGATTTGGTGCCGTTCACGCCGCGCTCACGTTCTGCATTTCGATGTCTGTGAGAGTGAATGTGTTCGCTCATATCTTCACCTGTGGGCACACGAACTTGGGTATCAAAATAATTTGTCACTCGAACCATGAGTTTGTTCGTCAGTGAGCTGCGAGTAAGAAGTTAAGCCCAGCGTTGATGTGAGTGAGGATTGGCTACTTACCAAAGCTGCTCTGCAACAAGACAGGATCCTCCCGCTGTCGTCAAACTGACATCATTGAAAGTCGCCCACTGTGCTTCTAAAACATCAGTCTCTTTGAAATATATTCCCTTCGCCCCACTCTTCAGCTTCCAATGGATTAGCCTGAAAAAGATCGACAAGGCATCCAAAATGGTCGAGTCATAGTCTTCATCGATACACTGAGGTAGTTTCCATTTGCCTCCTGGGTCTGGGGCTAAAAAAGCCTCGTATTGGCGTTTCAAAGTGCAGGCAAGGCCGATACTGATTTTGATATCCTCTGTCATCTGATCAATGATCAGAACGTCGGGCTCTTTCAGTTTCTGTACATAGGCCAGGCGGAGTCGGAGGGCTGCTTGCGCAAGCTTAGTAGGAAAGGATATCAGAGGAACCAGCTCATTTTCAAAGGTAGGCAAGTTCATTTCTTTGAAGAGCGAGGAGAGATTGACTTGGGCATCGCGTGCAACACCAATAAAGGCATGAACAGTTACAAGGAAGCCTTTTTCGAAGGTCCGTTGCATGGAGTCTTCTTTGAGGACCCGTTCAACGAAACTACTGCCGTCTGCAAGCTCGGGGGTGCCAGTGCGACCACGACTGCCGCTGATACTGCTGCATTGAGTTGGAGATTGGGCGCCGATTGGAAGCTCCGCAGTGGTGTTGGGCTCATTCACGTCCAAAGTGTCGCTCCCCGTCCACCTACGAAGCAAGGATATCTGATGTCGCAGTGAGGCATGGATGGTTGACCATGTATTCAAGGTATCGCAACGAGCCTGGAACGCGCTATCAGCAGCCGCCGGTTTGTCGAGATAGAAGGCCTTCAGGTTGGGGTAAAGGGAATGGGCAACATCCAAGCGGTGGAGAATGGCTGAGACTTGTTTGAGGGCACAGGCCGTTAAACTTGTGTTTTCGTGCAAGTTGTCGTGCGTGACGCGAAAGTGGTTGATCTCGTCGATTACTGCGTCGACGGTTCTTAGACGCCTCTCCTCCAAACTTTTCCGCTCTTCATCATCGGACTTTCCATGAAATTTCGCGCGTATGCCAAGCCAAATGTTGGTTTGGACGTTGTTCTGCTCGTCGGCGGAAGACTGCAACGCCGTTGCTATTCGAGTCTTTTCTGACTTCAGCACATCACCGGCAAGGACGGAAGCAAGCATTGTCTGCCATTCGAGACGCTCGCGCTCCTTTTGAGAGGCGGGCTGTATCGGCTCAGTCTCGAGCATGATTGCTGACAGACGGTCAATGCCTCCATCTCCTCCAGCTACAAGAGAACCAAGGGAAATGTCGTCTTCATCACTGTTATCGCCAGCATCAACAAGTTGCCCAAGTCCTCGTTGAAAGTAATGGCTATCGGGATCGTTACGCGGATCATCCGGTTGGCCTGGTTCTGAGGATCTATAACGCTTCACGAATTGAGAGTAAATGTCAGGGTACTTCGGTATCTTGGTGGCATTGGTCTTGAAGTCTGTAGGGTAAGGGTCTGGCCGGGACTTTATTCGTGATGATCTATTGGCAGATGAGGGAGGTGGAGACTGGGGATATGTGCGCGGTTTTACGTCCCAGTGGTGCGGGTTGTCGATCTCTTCAGCCTTTTCGTCGTCGTCGTCGTCGCGGTCATGGCGAATTGAGGTCTCTGAGTGTGTATAGAGCGTAGGTGTATGCCGCCTCATAGTTTAGGGAGGACGACAAGAGAGCTCCAGTAAGTACATAATAGGTTACTTATTTATTACGCTGTAAACAAACATGATTCCACATACATGATCTCTTCTTAGAATTACTTCCACGACCATCATGGGTATCGTAGAAAAGGTGTGGCTCCACTGCCCAGTCTTTTAACTAATGCTAACATGTAACAGATCAAAGCGATTGAGGGTGAGTATTCTCAATTGTCTTATATATTTTTTCGATTTCAATCTGAAGGAATTCAGAGGAGATGGCCCGAAGTGAGCCTATTAGTCTCTTATCTATGAGATAATCCTGACCTCTTCAATTCATAGCTCAAAAAAACAAGGTAACGACTATTCAACCGTTCTTCCTTCTGTGCCATAACATCTCACGAAAGTAGGCAACGGAATACCACCTTGGTCTTCTCAAAGCCAAGCTCGCTCGATATCGTGCTCAACTACTTGAGCCCACCTCAAAATCAGGTCCGACTGCATCAGGATTCGATGTTCAAAAGTCGGGGGATGCTAGAGTAGCACTAATCGGGTTTCCGTCGGTCGGCAAGGTACGCAACTCACGCTTCTAAATGGTATATCATTTTGATAACTTTTCACAGTCGACTTTACTCAGTAAAGTAACGCACACTGCGTCAGAAACCGCTGCATACGAATTCACCACCTTAACTGTATTTATAAAATTCCATCCCAGGATTGGCCTAACATATATACAACGTATAGGCCATCCCCGGTGTCATTGAATACAAGGGCGCTCGCATTCAACTACTTGATCTTCCTGGAATTGTCGAAGGCGCCAGCCAAGGTTCGTACATCTTTCTGGGTGTCCGATGTTTTCTTACACGCGCTATAGGCAGAGGTCGAGGTCGTCAAGTCGTCTCAAGTACGTCGATGCCGTTCTGATTCATCATCATCTGACATTGCTCCAGCCGCAAAGACTGCGGATCTCATACTTATCATGCTGGACGCGACTAAATCTGAAGAGCATAGGCGTCTCCTTGAATTTGAGTTGGATGCTGTTGGAATCAGATTAAACAAGAATAAACCGGATGTAGTCTTCAAGAGAAGAACTACTGGTGGTGTAAGTTTTCACATTCAATGTCAAACTTGCAATTACCAACGTGTACATTGTAGATAACCTTTAACACAACGGTCAAACTGACCAAAACAGATGAGAAGACTATAAGAACAATCTTGGCTGGATGTATGTCACTTTTTATGTCCCACATTCGTCTAAAATAGTTCTCTTTCACCTCCAGACAAGCTGCATAATTGCGACGTGATGATTCGAGAAGACGTATGTGCGTCTCTCACCCACATCAATCAATACCTGATAAATCATTCCGTAGATCACAACTGACGAATTCATCGATGTTCTTATTGGTTCGAGGATTGTTCTGTTAATTTATCAATTCTTTGCTGACATGACCAACAACAGGAACACGGAAATATATGCCATGCCTTTGTATGTCCCATTTTCCATATCGGAATCGTCGAGTAACACTCTGCAAGATGTTTACAACAAGATCGACTCGATTACCATTGAACAGCTGGACAAGCTGGCCCGACAACCGCATTCAGTCGTCATTAGTTGCGAAATGGATCTAAAGTACATTTTCTTCCAGGTCAATGATCTTATTGATCTAATGCAATACATGACAGCCTTGATTATCTGATTGAACGTATCTGGGACGAGCTTAAGCTCGTTAAGATATATACCAAGAAACGTGGAGTACATCCTGACCTCTCAGACCCGGTTTGTTTGAGGAAAGGTGCGACTATCGAGGTAAGTCCGACGTCTATGTGCCTTTCAAACTTTGTATCTATCAATCCACGATGCTCGCAGAATGTATGTAATGGGGTTCATCGCTCGCTAGTTACAAACTTCCGATATGCTCTCGTTTGGTGAGCTTGTTTTGCCCTCTTTTGTGTACTGAATGAACATCTGACTTGATCCAAAGGGTATGTTGGCCCGATTTGCTTCCTCAAGAATAGAATGGCCTAAATTTTCTTTCCAGGGCAAATCAAGTAAATTCGCTCCACATGCACAGAAAGTTAGTCTACTGCACCAGGTGCAAGATGAAGATGTTGTCTCCAGTGCGTGTGTTGATTGTCTCTTTGATTGATCCTTGACTGATTGATTAAATTTATGTAGTCTTTACAAAGTGAGGTTCTTGGAGGCAGTAGTAGATCAGATAGACTAGTGCACATCCTCGCTTCCTATACCTGCATGTACAAGCAAGGCATACGACCACCTGAGGAAAAAATAAAGACTACTTGAGGTTGACACTGACAGAGCAAGAATCAGATTGGAGGCTCGCATATTATACATGTACCTGGGCACCTGAAATCAAATAAAATTAAATAAATTAAATCGAGAGAAGGGAGGGGGAGGAAGTTCATCTCATATCTCCCGCTCCCAAAGGTCATTCCTCACGGAACCGCGCCATTTGACCCTTGACGATCTTCTTATTTTTTCGGAGTGCCTTCTTCGCGTTGGATTTGCGCACGGATTGAACCGTCGCGTGATCCATGATGGGCGCTGCAGAGCTGGAAATCGGACTCTGGAGAACCAAAAATGAGCGTATTTTGCTCAATTTTTTTCTCACTGCGTGAAAAGAAGTATGTATAGTCAACATGGTGGGTTTTAGACCACAGGGAAATAGAGATCAGCATTGAAGCACTGTGACAGAAGTATATAATTATTATATCTTCCTCCCTCATCCTTGTGACCTGGGCTATATATCCTACCCTATTCTAAAGAGCTGGAGGAGGCCTGTATACCTGCATCTGCCTACATATGAGCCTCAGGAGGTACAGAGTTGTGATATGACAACACAAGGTAGTGTGAAAGTGTCAATTTCTCATTTACTGAGCAAAAAGAGCCCTAATGGCCTGAAAAATTTATAGCAGATACACACCATGTCCTGAAACATACATTCATTCTTTAGACCTCCCCCGCAGTATGAAGGTGCAGAACGAGATCATTTCTCGTTCAGCCACAGGTTTTATTTGCG
>JABCKG010000127.1:0-27338 GCA_018851835.1 Hypsizygus ulmarius | reverse complement strand
TCACAGAAGGTCACAGAACCGATTGACCGGCAACCACCGAATGCTGACAACATCGACTCCGATTGAGTGATGCAATGTTCAAGATGCCGACCTTGCCGTGATGCGGAGATTCAAGGTCTCACGCAAATGTCATGCTTTGCCTCCTCTCGAATCGCCCACCTCAAGCTCAAGGCATTACAGCCATATCGGTCCTTCGGAAAATTGGTATATGAGACCTTCAGATACATAGATTTACCTTGGGCAGGTGTCCCGTCAAATTTAGGCTTGCAACCTGTCTTCCGGAGGGCCTCAAGCCGTTACAAATACACTCATTTCGCACTTTTTTGTGTCCCATTTTACAATCACTCCATCCTTTTCTAATCAGATAGTACAAGCATTATCCCATATACTGTAAATGATGTTCACAATTTTTTCTTTGAGGATATAGGGAGTGGTTGTGTTGCAATTGACGATTTGCATATAGTGAATCATTTGCACATCGTGATATCCTACAGTAGACAAGGAGGAGGCCAAAGGACTCCTCCAGAACCAGGACTCTACTACATGAAGAGGGGATGACTCACTATGAAAGATACATACTCCTATGCATATGTAGCTGTTGTTTCAGAGCTATATAGCATCCTGGAGAATGGGGGAGGTCACCTAAAGAAATAGGAGTGGAGGCATGGGTTTCAATTTCAGAGTTTTGGGTAGGGGAAAGTAGATGACTCACCACATGCCTTGATGCACCACAGGGGTATTATAGATGCATCCAAATAGTAACAGGAGTACATCTGGTGTGTATGGACCACTAGAGAGTAGGATATGATGAACTTATTGTCAGGAAAATGGGTGAGGCAGAGAGGCAGAGAGGAGGAACAGGGCTCACCAGGGAAGCCATGAGCAGTGGATCATGTGGTATATGGTGCAGATGGCCTCTACACACTTGAATCATGAGTAATACAAGGGTACATGGGCCATGGAATGAGGAGAACATGAGGGCAAAAGTGAATTTGTATGTACTCACCTGGGACATTCAGGGAGTACTCTAGACATCTTGGAGGAGAGGTGGGTTGCCCTAGGAGGCATCTGGTACATCAAATAAGCTCCAAGCGTTAGTAGCACAGGCCGCGCCATGTGTTTATATGGCAGGAGGGGCAAAAACGAGCAAGAGGTGCAAAAAACCGATTTTTCGCACCTCTTGCAAGGATAAAGCGCTGTAAAAATAAACTGTAAGTTCAGGACACCCTCTAAATATACCAGAGTAACCTCAAAATTATAAGGCTAGTATTGTGGGAAGGTCAGGTGCGGTTTGGCAGGATGCAACATTGAGCTCTTCTGAGCGAGCGAGGTTGGGCTCAATGTCTGCTGACTAAGCAAGTGGAAATCGGATTGTTGTTGTTGTCATTTGGTCTCACTTTCCTTGTCTTCCCCCATGTTCTTAGTCAACAAAACTTTTGCTAATATTTGAATCGAACTCTGTTCTCCTCATGTCTTTGCACCAATCTGAAACATTGTCTGGTGATGCCGGTGTTGGGGAAAGAACAAGTCCTTATATCGATATGCAAGGCAACACAAACCAAAACCCTCGTACCAATGAAAACCAAACTTCTCGCTCGTCCATGGACAACAATCTTCGTAACACATTGGAAAGGCTGGAAGCTGCTCCGGTTAACGGAATTTGCAGAGAGCAGAGAGATGAAGCACAGGGAAAGAGGGTGTCTTTGATGATGAACCGGACGAGATCATGCCCCTCTTTACTTGTTCGACCAACTGTTCTTCCTCTTCACCTCCTGAAACTTCTGCTCCATTTGCAAACGAATCCTCCTCCCCTCCTATTTCGAAGAAAACAAAAACCTCCATTTGGCAGCTCATTGACAGCACTCAACTGCTTTTCACAAATGTCTCAGCAGAGAAGAACATATACCAAGCCAACGACTTGACCATTCCAAAAGATATTGATATGCTCACCGCATGTGCTCACTCTCCGCCCCTCACTCTTTTTACTAATTTCTCTCTCGAGTGCATCAGGAACAGCCAGGGGCTCAAGTATATCAAGATCGCCACAGGAAATTATGAAAATACTCGTATCCTTGACGTTGCAGATTTTCCACCTGAGGATGATATGAAGCAAACATCCTGGTGCTTGGCATACAACACTTTCCTCAACTGGATGGCTACTCAGGCAGAGAGGAAGGTTCTCAAGGGTTGGTCTGAACACCACGATACCATGTTGTGTGATCCAGACTTCAAGGAGTGGTTTCCGGCATACCGTAGCTTCGACATTAAGCTATGCCAACAGTTCTTTATTTCTCCTTTTATCATTAACCCTGCCAGTCACTCTTGGAACACGGCGTTGCAAAAAGCCATGGCTAATAATCCTCGTGAGCAACCCCATTCTCTTCCTCTTGTATGGTTTCCTGGATCCGATCGTTCCTTTTGCCAACCACGTTATTCTCCATATGACTCTCAACAACGATCATTTCGGTCCTTTCCTTACCAAAGCCTCTGCTTGCAATGCAGGAACAAAGATGGTCACCAGGCTGCCCAGTGCACCGCCTCCTTTCCAAGTCATCGAGAATGTTCCTGGGTTGTCATCTTCCAGAACGGTGGTCTGCTCTGCATCTCAGATGGCCGTGCAGTCTGCACCCGCTTCAATATCACTTCATGCAACTCCAATGATCCTGGACACCTCCTTCATGTCTGTTCCTTGTGTAACGACAGTCACCATGCTGTGTCAAATTGCACTCAAAACTGATTACCAGCAGGTTGTTACTCCATACCAACCCATGGGTTGGAAATCAGCTCTCGAACAGTGCGACTTGACTGATAAGTATCCTAACCTTGTTCATGATATTATTTATGGCTCTCCTATTGGCAACCCTCCTCCTCTTACTTCTACCTTCATTCCACCCAGCATGCCTTCTGCCTCCGAATACTCAGAAAAGGTTGAAAACCATTTCCGAGAAGAATTTGATGCTCGTCGTATGTCTGGTCCTTATACATTTGAAGAAGCAGCTATTCTATTTCATGGTCATTTCTGCACTGCTCCCATGGGCTTCATTGAATGCCCTCCAGGGTGCGGTAAGTGGAGAATGATCCGTAACCTTTCTGCCAATGATCCTTCTGGTGTCTCTACCAACAGTTGGTTAGATGCAAAGGATTTGTCCATTATGTGGCACTCATGTTCCTATTTTGCTGATTTGGTAAGTGCTGATTCATTTGCCTCATCCATACAGGAGGTGTTTTCGAACTTGTCAGTGCAAGTTTGTTTGTTTAGTCTTGTCTGTATAAGAGATGTCTATATATATATATACCTTGTCTGTACAGAAGGTGTATATCATATTAGCCTTGTCTGTATACAAGGCATTTTTGCCTTGACTGTATAGAAGGTGTTCTTTTCTGCCTTGTCTATTTAGAAGGTGTTGTCTGGTTCTCCAACCATGTGGTTGTACAGGAACTCATTCCACATGTTCTTCGTAGGTAACATCTGCACTCCCTGGTACCCAGGTGGCAAGCTTGGATATTGCAAAAGCCTATCATTGTTCTCCCATTGTACCATGTCACAAACCTTACATTGCCCTTTTCTGGAACGGCAAAATCATTGTCGATCATTGTGCTCCATTTGGCATGACCACTGCCAGACTTGTGCAGGGCATCCCCGCTGATGCAACAATCAATATTTTTGCATTCCACAATATTACGGCTGTTAAGTGGGTTGATGACTTTGACTTTCTTCGTTACTCCATTTCAGCATCAACCTCCACATCTGGTGAATCCTTATATTCTTACAACATCGACCTTTCTACCATCCTCAACATTTCCCCCCTCCCCCTTGGTATTCCATGGCATGATATTTCCAAAAAAGGTCACGACTTCAGTTTCATCACTGAATACACTGGGTTTATCTGGGATCTTCAACACAAACGAATGGCGATCTCTGACAAAAAACGCACAAAATATCTCTCTAAAATTGATTCCTTTCTTACCCCTTCTACTAAACTTTTCTACTCTGATGTTGCTTCCATTCACGGCACTCTCCAACATATTATCTTGGTCTACTGTGATGGTCATGCCTTCTTTCCTGCCCTTAGCCATTTCACAGCTGGTTTTTCAGACAAATGGTCCCATCGTGTTATCTCATCTACTGTTCACAATGACCTTCATTGGTGGTCATCAACTCTCAATCTTTCTTCTGTCTCTCGCTCACTCCTTCCACATTTGCCTTTTCCACATGACATTTGAGTTGATGCCTCAACATCATGGAGCATTGGTTTGGTCATCAATGGCTTCTGGTCAGGTTGAAAACTCTGATTGGGCTGGAAATCTCATGGATGTAATATCGGATGGGCAGAGTCAGTCACTGTTGAAATCATTACCCTTTGGGCTGAGGATAAGCAAGATGTGACACACACACACTCTGGACAAGTGCGACACATTGAAAGAGTGACCAAAAGCAACACACCGTAATACCTCAAGCTTTATGAGGGTAAATATAAATACTGAGTAAATATAATATGTACATAATTCTTTTCACCACCACGCACAAAGAGGACCGACCATTCCATGACTCTCCTCTTCCTCGCTGTGCTCGGGGGGTCTCCCAAGCTGGGTCATCTCAGGTCGGCACACTAAAGCCTTGTTCGTGCTTTTCTCAGAGGCCAAAACCCTAACAGCTAACAACCCGAACTCATACCTCTAACCCCTAACCTCTAATCCCTAGCCTTTAATCCTAACTGCTAACTGGTCCTTCGCAAGACAGTTTCTCTATTAATAATATATACTCCTTATATAATATTGATCTTCCAGAAATACAATACATCCATTGAACATTCATGTTCAAGTGCGACACATTCATAAAATTTGGCTAGAAATTTATGAATGTGTCGCACATGTCGGACTTTCAATCCAGGTGTGTGTGTCACATCTTGCTGGCCCCGCTTTGGGCTACTTCTCAACAAATTTCTGATGCCAACATTCTACTCCATGGTGATAACACCTCTGTCATTGATGCTTACAAGAAGGAACATTCTCTTAACATCCCCTGTAACAAATCTATTCGTCGCATTACAGCCTCTCTTATTTAATTGAACCTCACAATTTCTCCAGTTTATGTTCCATCTGACCAAAATCTGGCTGATTCCATCTCACGTGGCATTTTGGGGCCACCAGAATCTCATTTGGAATGTCTTTTCAAGCTCCCTTCTGAGCTCATACCATTTCTACAGCATGTATAAAACAATCTTATACAATGCATCAGCAGTTACTGATGCAAATTCATGTTCAAATGGAATTATTGCCATACATTCCTTGCTGCAATTGAACCATGGATCAAAACGGCCCTGTACTTCTTCATATTATAACAATGTCCTAACACCTTCTTTCTTTCACCCTCATGTCCTTGCCTCCAAACATATTTCAGCTTGGACTACCCCTTTCTCAACCACGTCCTAGCGCGAGCTCTCACAGTGCTTTCCTTCACATGTCATCTTCTGCTGGCGTGATATTTTGTCTGCATCTGTTGAAGAATGCACTCGAAGGAACTATGGTGCAGGGTTACTTCAGTTTAACCAATTCTGTGATGTTCACAATATTCCTGAACATCTCTGCATGCCTGCAAGTGAAGTGCTCCTATGTTTATTTGTAGTGAATCAAGGAGCGGGCCACATTGCTGAAAAAACAGTGTCCTCATGGCTTTCTGGCCTCGAGATGTGGCACTCCATCAATGGTGCACCATGGTCAGGCAATCACATTCTCAAACGTACTTGCCATGGTATTGCCAAACTTGCTCCTGCATCATCCAGATGTTCCCCACGAGATCCTGTCATGTTTCACTATATGCAGGTCCTCCAAAATGGTTTGGACCTGTCAAACACAGAAGATGCCATGATCTGGGCCACTGCATGTACCACATGGCATGGTGTGACAAGGTTCATTCAGATGAAAATTCTAGTCACTCATCCTTATCTCTATGCAGAATCAGGGAAATTCTTATTGACTCTCAATGTTCCTACAACACCTCCCGACATGTTTCTCATGACTGTCCAAAACTTCGAGGATGTGCATCTAATAACCACAAATACATCCAATTCAAGATACCTTGGTCGAAAACATGCCTTACCGAAGGTGATTGGATTATTCTCAGGGAAACCTTTGATTCTGTTAATGCCATCACTGCACTTGAACACCACCTCTTTGTCAACTCACATTGCCCTGATAATTCCCCTCTATTCTCCTTTGAAACTCATGATGGCTGGTCTCCTCTTACTCATGCTCAATTTATGTCTCGCTGTAATTCTATTTGGTCACAAGCAAATTTGGATTCAATTTATGGCCATGGCTTTTGCATCAGTG
Organism: Hypsizygus ulmarius; assembly: GCA_018851835.1. Classification (NCBI taxonomy): domain Eukaryota; kingdom Fungi; phylum Basidiomycota; class Agaricomycetes; order Agaricales; family Lyophyllaceae; genus Hypsizygus; species Hypsizygus ulmarius. The sequence continues at coordinate 21,005 of JABCKG010000127.1, read as the reverse complement.
GTACTACTCACCTTCTTCTTGCCGGTGTCGACCTCTGAGTTGTTATGAAGCAAGGTTGTTGGTCTTCAAAGGCCTTTTTACTATATTGGCGCAATGTTAAAAGTATTTTACCTCTGTTTATTGGCACTTCATTTGACAAATTATCATCTATTAAAGATTTCATAGCTAAATTAGCCCATTTGTAATTGATACATTTCTTAATGATGGAGGTGTCACGAACCCCCATTTTCCTTCCTTCATCGAACCCAATTCAACATTCAACACTAACACTTTGAACACTAGCACTTTGAACACTAGCACATCATTTGAACTGCCATGACACTGATCTTATCTTATCACCTCATGTGACTGGCAGCTGGACCGAGCACCACTTGAAACCCCTCGACTCTATGTTTGAACCTGTATCGCTACTCAATACAAGCAGACACGATATGTAGCACCACAACCTGAGCCATCTCTAACTCTATCTGAATCTACCTTTGCCATATATATATAAACCCTGTAGTTACCCACAGAATATTATCCTCGATATTCTTAAAGACTTACCACTTCTTGTATCATCTCAAATCTCATCTCGTTTCTATTTTCTCAACTTGCTCTATCTGCCAAAGCCTCAAAGCTCATTTTGAACACCGGACTGCATATCGAAGACTCTTCAAGGCTAACCAACATTTTGAACTCTCAGTAACGTGTTCAAATCTTTTGATCTCCATTTTGTTCAACTTCGAAGTTTACATTCAAGGTGCTCATTTCAATACTCGCACCTCGAACCCTCGTGTTCAGTCTCGAAGCACTTTCGAGTCCATACCACCTAGTGGCATTACTTTCGAAGCTGCTAACTACGATTCTGAACTACTAACTATATTCGAATCTAGGACGAGTCCTAACATAATATTGAGGATCGCCACCCACCAGTATGACCTCGGGAATGTTTCTAGAACAAATACATAACCAAGATCCCTCTCGAACTTTGTACTTCTACACCCATACTGGACAGAGTATCCCCTGACCCAGCATGTCCACCTTTTACAATCAGAGCTTCATCAACCCCCCTTCCAACCCAGGGAACTCTTTTCAAGACCACCTACCCCAACAACAGAATGTTCGAACCTCGCCCATGCAGATACCATTACCCTCCAGTGGAGGAACATATGTCTTTGCACCCTCATCCACAGGACCAATTTCCCCAACCACTGCCAGTTCGTTCTACAACCCTAGACCCCAGGGATATTATGACTATTATCCCAGAAATAGTCAATTCGCTAAACAACAATCATCCTTTTTTGATTATCGACAATATGCTGATGCCAGAGAACAACTTTATGAGGAGCTACAAATGCCCATGGAAGAATTTGTAGGGAGGGCTTGAAGACTAGTAATAAACCTCGGATATATGGATCATGAACGCTCACCTGCCCAATAGATCAAAACTATTCAAAGCACCTTTGAGCTGTACAAACAAAGGCAACTCCCATCTACGACTACCAGAGCTATCGAATCTCAAGGGAACTTCATCATTCTCGAAACACTCTACAACGAAATTACAACATTACTATCCTCTTATCCTCAGAGAATCCCTGATGTGTCGAACACTTCGAATATTTGCAACCATAAAAACAAAGACTCGACTCAATCTCAGTATACTCCAAACATCGGTCGAACTCCGAACCAGATGCTCCAAATCCCAAACACATCCTGGAACACCCCAGAAGCATGAAGAACCACTCAAGGAGAAGATTTCAACCTGCAGGCCACTTCGACTCTTCTCAGATCTCTTCACCCTAGCAGTGGGATCCAACAAGTGGGACCCCGTGAATCTGCCATTGCTCCAGGACCTTGCCAAGGATGACCCAGCTTTGGATTCTGAGGCCAGCCTACACCCAACACCTCCCTCGAAGGTATTCAAGAAGAAGAAATCAGAAGAGACACCTCATCTCGAAGGAAAAATGATAAATGAAGGGAGCCAACACCATTATCCTATGTCACAGACCCAGAACAAAGGACCCAAAGTGCCCCACCTGCTACCACTGATCCACACACTCAAATTTTCTCCTCTAGACCCTGAAATATCATCCCTACTTGGAATACAACAGGCAAACAATGACCCTCGAGGCAAGAGCAATTCAAACAAATAGAAGACCAAATCCCACCATCCTCCAATTTTTGACAACCGCCAAACAACACAGAACCCCAAACCACACAGGATGGATCACAACACTCCTCGCCATTCTAACACTTACCAGGTGATTGGCGTGATTCTCTCCCTCACATGCAATCTGCATTCACTCGAGGACCACTCCAATCAGGAATCAGGGAATTCTTCAGAGGCATACTGGGAGGATGAGGAGGACAACCAAATGTTCGAAACCAGGCATGTGACTCTCAAATGTCCACCAAAAATGTTTGAAGACAACAAACGGGATTCGAAGACCATAATTCTGAAGAAAATACAACTTTCGAAGGTGAACCCCCTCAAAACCTACCCAGACATTCTGCTGAAGGATTCACTGAGCCAGGTCAACCACCGTGGAATACCAGCGCACCTGAATGGATGCAAGGAGGACCACCTCCACTACTGGAAGGCCCATCTGAAGGAGGTAGCCTACCATGGGGAGGCCCACCCAGAGGAGGCCCACCAGGCACTAGAGGTGGCCCACCAGGAATGAGAGGTGGCCCACCAGAGGAAGGAGGAGGGCCACCAGGCAGAGGAGGAGGACCACCAGAGGGAGGAGGAGGGCCACCAGACAGAGAAGGAGGCCCACCAGGCAGAGGAGGAGAACTATCAGGCAAAGAAAAAGGGCCACCAGGCAGAGGAGGAGGACCACCAGGTAGAGGAGGCCCACTAGGAGGAGGACCCCTCAACTGGCAAAATGTCTTTCCAATGCCAAACGGTTAAGGAGGAAACTTCTACTACTACTACAATGCCCAGGGACCTCGAACTGATAATGACCAAGAAATCGAAAAGACCCTCCTAAATGTCGAATCAAAGCTCGATATTCGAAAACCTGATCCATTCACAGGCAAGGAACCTCGAAAATGGCGCAATTTCATGATGGAACTACTCCTTGTATTTCAAGCAAAATCAATTACCTATCGAGCTGAATGCTACAAAGTCACATTCACCTCTTTATATCTGAAAGACACCACATTAAACCACTATACCCATCTCCTAATGTGGAACCCAGACAATGCAGCACTCTCAAATTGGTGCACATTTGCCCAAGAATTCCATTCGAGATTTGGCATCCCAAACATGGCCAAGGATGCCAAAGAAAACCTGATGAGGATGAAAATGCGAGACTGGGACAAGTTCACAACATTCTCAGTTTGATTCGAAGCTGAAGCATACAAAATAGGCTGGAATTATCCTGCACTCCTCTGGGCCCTCAGACATGCACTACCAGAACACATCACTGACATCCTTTGAATCACACCAAATCTGCCAGACTATGAAGGCTTCAAAGATTTGGTTGGCCAAATTGATCACAAATACTGGGAGGACAAAATGGCTGAGGAAGGAGACTCATGGCACAGCCAATGGAACAATTTTGCTCAAAGATCTGACCAACACAAACCACCTCCAGGAATCGAAATGCAAACTCAATGTGGCCGACATGAAAGAAGAACAGGACACTCAAGAATCCACACTCAATGCAGTCAAAACTCAGGAGGGAGGACGACCATGGATTCAAATCCCCCCAGAGGAAAAAGAATATCGTCAAAGGGAAGGTTCATGCCTCTTATGCGGAATCAAGGGACACTTTGTACAAAATTGCCCCAAACACACAGCAATGAGATGAGCAACCTACACCATTGATGGTAAAACATTCGAATTTCAGGAAGACTTCAATACCACCAAAAGAAACGACGATGCAAACGACCTCCAGGAAAATGCTGAAGTGATTCAGAACCTACCAAGGAACCTCTGAATCACCACACCCCCAATCCCCACATAGCAGCATACCTTTGAGCCATGACATTATCATCACAGGACACCCTCATGGCATACCTCTCATCGAAATCATCCTAATCCTTCTTGCTAAAAGTGTCAATCCCACAACTCAACAAACTCATAATGGCCCTCGTTGATAGCAGAGCTACTGACAATTTCATTGACGAAGAACTGATTTTGAAAGCTCCAGAAACTTTGAAAGAACTTCCAAACTCCATTGGACTACACCTTTTCGATGGACAGCCTACATTGTCAGGAATGATTACCCATCACCTACATACCACTGTCACCTTACAGAACCACCTATCACATCTCATCTGACTACTATCAACCAAACTTCATAAATCATCACCCATCGTCCTAGGATTGCCATGGCTACAAGAAATAAACCCAAGCATCAACTGGCAAACCATGACAATGACGTTCAAATGCTACAGTTCAAACAGCGATGCTATAACATTCGAAATACCTCGAACCTCTTTGAACCTACCCAAACAACCAGCCCAGTCACAACTGAACGTTCAAAACACAATCTCAAACACTTCAAACACCCTACCCATAAACTTGTGTTCTCCACGATCATCTATATTATGCGTTAAATCATCCCACTACAAAAATCCAACCAACGTGTTAGTAGATAGTGGAGCATCCAAGAACTTCATCGACAAGTCATTAACTACCCTCCCTGCTACTCAACTAGAGACCCCTATTAACCTCCACCTATTCAACGGGAACACCACATCGGAGGGACCAGTAACATTCGAAGCTAAAACTCAACTTTGCCTTGAAAATGACCTGACATACGAACCCCAAATGTTAGTAACCCAACTCCACCCTTCGACACCCATTGTCCTAGGATTACCCTGGCTCCAAGAGGCTAACCCAGACATTAACTGGAAACAAATGACAATGTCGTTCCACTACACAGCATCCCTGGCAGCCACTATTATACTCGAAACGAGACAGTCTCAATGAGCCACCATAATAGAGAAAATCGAAGACGAGGATGCTCCATCGAGCCAGGGTATCTGGGACCCAAATGAACCAATCATTATAGAAACCTCCAAGACAAAGCACAAATCCACTGAAAGTCCAAATAATAATGCCAAACATTACACCAACACCCCTCGAACACTACCTCAATGTTCGAGACCTTACCCATCTATCCCCAGAAACAAGTTCAAACCATGTCAATGACCATCGAAGACTAAGAAGGGGGAAGAACAACCGAAACCAGACAACCTCAACCACGAACCACCTGCGACAGATGATCAACTAGGAAATGATGATGAAAACAATGATAAATGCTCATCAGAGACGGTATCGAAGCCTTTCAACTCCACATTTCCCCAACCCTTCTGGAAGAACACCTTCGAGCCAAATTACACTCCAAAGACACACCACCAAAAACAGAAGATGAAATCCTCAAAGACATAGTACCCTCTGAATATCATGACTTCACAGACATCTCCTCAGCAGGAGACATGAAGGAACTCCTGCCACATTGACCATATGATCACACTGTCGAGTTGGAGGAAGGATCAATGCTGCCCTTCGGCAAAATCTACAATATGTCGAAAACAGAACTGAAAGTGCTCAAAGAGTATATTGACGAGATGCTCAGGAAGGGATTCATATGACCCTCTTCCTCATTAGCAGGTGCCCCAGTCCTATTTGCCAAGAAAAAGGATGAATTCCTCCAACTTTGCATGGACTATCGCAGTCTCAACAGAATCACCAAGAAGAACAGATACCCCCTACCCTTGATAGGAGACCTCATTGACAGACTTCAAAAAGCCAAAATCTATTCCAAGATCGACCTTCGAGCTAGCTACAATAATGTTCGAATCGCACCAGGACACAAGTGGAAAACCACCTTCAGAATGCGCTATGGACTATTTGAATACCTCGTCATGCCCTTTGGAATGACTAACTCTCCTGCTACATTCCAATACTTCATGAATGACATCTTCCATGACATGAATGATGTATTCATAGTCATCTACCTAGACAACATCCTCATCTTCTCCAATAACCTCGAAGATCATAAAGTCCATGTACGACAAGTCCTCGAATGACTCTGACAACATAACCTCCACACCAAACCCGAGAAATGTAGTTTCCACATCACCAAAGTCAAATACCTAGGTGTTATCATCACCCCAAGTGGTGTATGAATGGATCCTTCGAAGGTGAAAGCAATTACTGAATGGCCCCAACCCTCGATGGTGAAGCAGTTACAATCATTCCTTGGGTTCACCAACTTCTATCAAAGATTCATCGACAATTACTCGGGAATCACGAAGCATCTCAACAAGCTAATACAGAAGAAAACTCCATAGAACTGAGACAAGTCATGCACCGATGTCTTCGAACTACTCAAAAATGCCTTCACCACTGCCTCCATCTTATGGCACTTCAATCCTGAACTACCAATCCTACTCGAGTGTAATACATCAGATTTTGCAATCACAGAAATTCTCTCACAGATCGACCCCAAAATGCAAGACATTCGACCTGTAGCATTCTATGCTCGAACAATGATCAATGCTAAACTACGACATATACAACAAAGAACTACGACATATACAACAAAGAACTACTCACCATCATCAAATCCTTAACAATGGAGAGCCTATCTCGAAGGCTCCTAACACACAATTCAGGTCTACTCTGACCACAACAACCTCCAGTACTTCACCACAACGAAGATGCTCAGCTGAAGGCAGGCTCAATAGTCCAAAACCCTCACCAACTTTGACTTCATCATCAACTATAGACCAGGAAGATTAGGTGCCAAACCCGACGCCCTTACTCGACGCGCCGATGTCTACCCCAAGAAGAACTTCGAAGCCAATATCAACTCCTTCAACAATCGCATTCTCATTCCCCCTGAACGACTTAATGCCACTCTCCTCATGACCGAAGACGCCTTTCTTAGTAAGATATGTCATGCCCCCCATGATGACTACTTCAAATCAAAACAGAAGGAAGCTGAGACAACCAATTCTAAATTCTCCCTCTCTTCAGACAACAAACTCCTTCTTCATGAATGGTCATATCTACATCCCTAACCACAAGAAGCTGAGACTCGAGGCATTACAAATACACCCAGCCATGGCAGCTGGAACATGGCTTGATCCAACATCAGTTGATGTGTAGGAGTGATCTGTCCACAACATCAGTTTCCAGCCTTCCTAATATGGTACAGGTTTCACCACCTTTCCTTGGAATCACCCGAGGAAATATGCCTCACCTGATTTATTGGTTAAATTCCCAAGTCACACTTGGAGAAGTCTGTGAGCCCAAGCCCCAGCATATATAAAATTAATGCACAGGTAGGACTTGAACTCACGACCTCTAGAGCATAACTTGTTATACTTACATCAGTAATCATAGCTACTGCACCATACAGTCCTTATATTATGACTAAGGTAGATACAATATATACCACAAATCTGTACATTTATGAAAACAAAAACAAAAAACGTAACCGAGCACCAGCACGACGCCCAGCCTGCCTTCCAATTTGGCCATTTTTGAATAGCATGCTGGCTAGCGCTTTTCTGCTGCCATGGCACTGCTGATCTAGCAGATCTACACCAGCTCCTGGTCCCTTGCATGCCTGCAATGGCAGGCAGCTCCAGGCACAGAAGCAAGCAGGCAGAGGTGGGGTCATCTCTGCTGGGGCAGCTGAATGGCTCATGCGCTCAGAGCAGCGATGGAGCATGGCAGGGTGCTCAGTGCACGCTATGTAGCTAGGGAGTATGGATGTCATCCATGGATGCCAGTGCAGTAGTATAGCAGGATACAGGGGGGAAAGGGGGCTGGCTATCATATCAGGGGGTGGAGGGGGTGGCAGGACAGATTACCATCACAGCTGTGCCAGTCAGATGATGTGGCATGGTGCAGACACCCTCAGACAAGGTTTCAGGAGGGAAAGGGGGTGTTGGTGCTGGCATACTGCCGGTCTGTGGCAAGAGGAGAGTTGAGGCTGGGTGTCTGTGCATGTGACAGCATGGCGGCTGGCATTACAGCATCTGGGCTATGTGGCATGCTGCCCTGTTCACTATTTAGGAGGAGGGGGTGCTGGCAGTGATTGGTCAGGTCCTCATATGTGGCGGGGTCATAGCAGCCATGCACCTAGCGGGTATCCCACACCTCAGGTCTTCTGGTGCCCCTCGACAGCCTTCTCTCCTCTCAAACAGTCATTCCCTCACATCCCTCGTTGAGGGGGGAAGGGCCTCACATAGTGCTGGTTCAGGCACAGGGTGTCATGGATCAAAAAAAGCCTGATGAATAAAATCAACCAGTTAAAAATGTTAAAAATGCTTAGAAACTGTAAATAAAGACCCTAGAAACTTACTACAGAGGTTTTGAGGCCCATTGGGGCAGTCAACGGGGTGGGGTGGATAGCGATGATCTTGGAGAAGATGAGGTTTGAGTGACGTGCATTGCTCAAACCAAAAATTGGGCGATGCCGAACGCATTCCCATGACTCATTCTCGTCAAAATTGTCAATGATGAAGGCTCTTCCTTCGAGATCAACATATTCCTATGCTGGTCGAAGGATCGGAATATGTTACTGAAGAGCTAAAAGTACACCTGGCACATATCCGGCATGAAAATATGGGATAGCCGTCAAGATATGTAGTGATTACTTGTTCTCATGCATCAATGCACCCGCTTTTGAATGTATTTCGAGAACTACAAGAGATCCACATTAATTAAATATAATCGGACACCTGTAAGGCATTCAGAGAGTAAATTAATTACAAAGTCCAAAAACAGTTTGAAGCATCCCTGCCCCAAGCATATGATAGGGTAGTATGAGCACTTAAAACTCAAGTCATTGGTGTCCACCTGATGCAAATATGAGCCATTTTGATGTATTTCTGGCCTCCCTCTTTCCACAGCTTCTTGGGACCAGGTGTAATACCTGTATATACTAAATTACATGTCATAGGATGTTCTGCCACCCTCCAAATAAAATTTATTAAAGTTCTGGGCTCATGGTAGGCAAATTGGTGAAAATTCTGCATCTTAGATTTTATTTCAGATTATGATTCTACTACTCTGGCACTCTCCAGAACATCTGGGATTTTGAAATTTGGCCCAGTGGAGCCCAAGATATTCACTGATGAACATGCCAGAAATACATATACATCTGTGGCATGTCCAGGTCTCCATCGAATTTGCTGGAACTTTTTTCAGATTATCTCTATATATATCCCACACATCCCTACCAGCTCAGAATTTTTATAAGTGTTGAGAGAGCCTGCCAGGAGAGCCACCAATGCTGGTTCTGCCATTATTTACATCTATTTATTTCCAGTGCTCCAAGCTCTGCCCATGAATATCTCTACATTTGTGGCACATTTTAATATAGTTCAAGCTTGAGGATCTTTGAATTCAATATATACTGTACCTAGAGTAGTCATACTGTCTACAAATTCAAAGTGTGGTGCAGAAATTGCCATCTGATCTTACATCCAGAGTTGTTTACCTCTATTTACTTGCTGCTCCCAGAGGGGTGGGACAGGGCGCATCATCCAAATCCAGCATCGCCAATCCACCCATTCCACTCCAACTGTGAGGTGACCATGCTATAAATAAAATATGTTACTATGAATAGATTTTTTCAACATCTCATTTGAGCCCAGGGATGCACTCTGGTGCATGCTATTCATGATTTACTGCTCCGGAAGCCCAAATGCAGCATTGTTGCAGATTGCTTACTAAGGGCATGATCCATCTATTCTGGTGCTATTTTTAGGAGAGAGGGGTGGGGGAATTATTGGAATATATTTTTGGAACACTTTTGGCATTTGTGCTACCACCCCGAAGCACCCGGAGATCCAGAAAACCCAATATACTGAATTTTCAGCCAGGAAATGCTTTTTGGGAAGCTATTTGCATGTATTTATCTGGATTTCGCTTTTTTTGCATATTGATTGATGAGATCAGAGCCTTCTATTTGGGTAGGTTGCTAAGTGATGTCCTGGACAGATCATCATTATACATCATTTGATAGAGTTTGATATATGATTACAGCTGCAACAGGTGCCTTCTCCTGGTGTCCTACCTGGGCTCCTTGTTGGGGTTCCAGGGATGGGCCGAGGAAATGGTAGTTTTGGCTTCAAAACATCTCATCGAATCACATTAGAGGTGGACAGATGCCATGAGCGACAAATGTTGCTGCCATGATAGATAACATTGAAGGGTGTGAGCCCGTCTTGCTCACGTCTCTGTGAGCATCGAAGAATTGAGTTGAAGGGTACATTGTACCCTTTTGACGATTGACTTCAGACTGACAATGTAGATGATGTAGCATCAGACTGGATGCTATGGGGTGGTGCAGTCTCAAGTAGGGAACTTCGAGAACTTATTGAGTTCTCAACATACTTGCTGCACACATTGGGATTCTCGATGAGCACAGAGCTCATTGTCGTAGTTGTAGGTGGTGCCAGAGACTCCGGCACCCAAGTAGCATTAACAAACTTAATATATGGGTTACATATACCTCAATAATTGAGGTCACCATTAAGTTCTATGGACAGGATAGTCTCAAGCACGTTGCGTGAGACCAGAATTTTGAGATCTCGCAACATTTAGCAGGATCAGACGGGATCGAAATACATCACACTATCTAGCTTTGTGGAGTTGTGTACTCCATAGCACTAGAATGGCCGATCAGGTAAATCGTGTGGATTGCACAATAGAAATGATGGTGCGAGCTCAACGAGCTCGTGGTGATGTGGTGGAAATTCCTCGAGATGTCATATTTGAGGGGATCCACAACTGTTGCTCGAGGGAATGACAGATCCAGAGATATGGTCAGTATGTGTACCATCTGTGTTAGCACCGTGTGATGTGGCAGCACCACTGTCTTGTTGCAGGTGCAGGTTGCCAGAGTGATGAGCTGGCATCTGGTGCACAGCTCTCAGAGGGGTTTCAGACTTGGGATAGCCAAAACAAGAGAAGGCAGATATCATTGACACCTGCTGGGTAGTCCTTAGTCTGTGATCCAGGTCTTCGAGATGGAGAAAGAGTGGAAAAAGAAGCAGAGGGCCAGAACAAGCAGCATAGCTAGGTAAAGCAGGGAGAGAAGCCAAGTTGGCTAGCTCAAAAAAGTGTAAAGCTTATGCTTTACAAGAGACAGATCTTATGGCATGCAATGCACTAAGCTTGACCAAATCTATGGGTTCTGTAGCTAGTACACGTCATGGCTGGGGTAAGGGTTGTCTACCATTATGTAATACTAAGAACACGGTCAAACCCACATTCGGCATCATTCAGAGGATGATGCCAAATACCTGCAAACCTGGTCATTACATATAGCTATCATTCTGAATCTGAATCTATGGCATGAAAATAACTCACATAATGGTTTTGCCTCTGCCATCATGGAAGATCACTGTAGAAGCCCATGGCCATCCTTCAACAAAATCAACAGCATTCTTTATGCTTTGTTTGAGATGCCTCAACACATATCTGATCACGCTGAAGAATGAATGAGTATATGAAGCTCAGAACGTACTAAAGATGGCTTATGGAGTGAAGTCTTGCTCTTCTGTGTTATCCATAGCATTCAAAGCATTCAGAGCTATCAGTAGCTAAAGTTGTAATCCAGGTTAAGACACAGAGAGAGGCGAGGGTGTTGAGTGTGAATGAGATTGAGATTGAGATAATTGTTGCAAACATGAATGAATTTTAATGAATATGATTCAGGCAAGATTGCGATGCCCAGAGTAAACTCTGCACTTAGAGAGGTCGATGACGGCCAAGTCAGCACTTTTTCTTGTAGATCGACTGGGCTTGGACAGTACCATTTGTCATTGAACCATTGGCTGTTGAACCACTAGCAGTTGACAGCAAGTGTCAACAAAACACCTTGCTTTTACATAAGTAGCAGGCTCATCTGCATCTGGCTTCACATCACCTGATCACTGCTCGACTGACAGCAAATCACAGTTATTGCAACGGAGACTTGCATTTGTGAATAAACAAACCCTTGGTATGCAGTGGTTTGGTGGGCCAGAGCTTGTTGACCCATCAGTGCATTTTGTTTTCTGTGGATGTGCTGGCTGGCAAGATTGCAGCAGGGCATTAATTGGTTTCAATACAGTATGTATGATTGGTTTCAGGGGTGTTCAGTTGCGCGTACTATTTTTACATAAAACATTGTCACACTAAAAATATTTAGCATCCAGAGCTGCCAGAAACTGTGTCTTTTAGCATGGGCAAGTCCCTGGGTGTTCGTTGGGGGAAGTTGAAAGATACCTAGAAAGTTGGTGGTGTATATGCCAGTGTCAGTTAGGGAATAGTATCACATGGAAAAGTGTGATCTATTTGTTTGGTGATATATAGAGATGTGTGACAGTGTTCAAGAATAATGCTGAGAGTATTGAGGACTATCTGATGATACACATGGACTATTAAGTGACATGCAGTACTATGCAGTAATGTACACGTTGTTAAAATCTAAAGGTAAAAAAGAGTGTTGAAAGGCTTTGCAGAGACTTTCAACAATGCCGAGAACTTTCTCGACAATGTTTGTGATGGCGGAGACAGAAATCAGTAATATACTGCAGGATACGACTGCAGCAAGAATTAGTCAACGGTATGACTAATGCTCTAAAAATTGCTGAGAACTTCTCAACAACATTCGCGACAATGAGGACGTTCACGACAATGACGACCTAAAACTAAAATACGATGGTGACAGAAAAATCAGTAAGACGGACTGCAGTATACGACTTGCAGCAAGTATTAGCCAACGCTATGACCAATGCTTATAAAACTTAGGCGAGGTGACCAAATATCTTTTTGGGGGATAAAAGATGATAAGATGATATTGGGTGAGGAGTTGGGGCTCCTTATATACTATTTTATGAACAATAGGTTTCCTAATATGGAATAGTTTCCAAATGTGTAACACAATGGAAAAGTACAATAGAATACAATAATGGAATATATTGAGGGTGATTTATAATTAGATAGTCATGTGTAATCATAGACTGTCATTTGGAGTCATAATGAGTCATTGGAAGCAGTGGTGTGTCATTCGGAACCGCAATGTGATGTGTCAGTCAGATTCATAATGTGATGTATCAGTCAAAACCACGATGTGTCATTCTGATCGCATATGAGTTGTCACATGCCCAGATAGATATGCAAAAATCATATCTTATCTCATCTGATCTAATCTAATCTTATCACAGCATTAGCGGTACTGTAATTTTCATTGTAACTGTCATTGATCGGTATTGCACACGTGTTCTGACTTCATGGCACTTTCTCCTGAAACACTTTTCAGGGGTGACATCTGCAAGGAACAACAAAAATCAACCATCCCCAGTTGTCAAATTCTTTTGGTTCTAAATCCTCGAGTACTCATCTTTTATTCTAGCGCAATTCTTTTTATCTATTGGTTGGAGGTGTGACAATGATAGCAGGAGGTAGTAGTTGGTAGAAAAGATTGTGAAAGTTGTCTGCTGAGACATGCGGTGATGATGTATTAGCTCTTGATGTTCTGCGATGGATATCTCCAAGTGAAGTCAATTCGATGTGACTGACTTTTAGGAATGAACATCAATTTTGTATTCCAATCAGGCTTCTTTAACAACTCATGGGTATTGGGTACAAGGCGAGTCCATGAGTTCATGACTACTTCTTCCTGATCGGCTTCTCTTTCCTCTTCTACTCTTTGTCTGCCTCGTATATATGCAGTGGCTATGGCCAAATTGAATATAAGCATCATCCCAGATATAAATATTATGAGTTGGGTTGATGATAGATTCAGGGACATGATGGAGGTCATGAAAGTACGAAGTTGATTCATTGTCAATCACTATAGTGACAGGTATTTTCCCATGATAAGATGTTCAGGTTCAGGTTTTTGAGCGGTGGATTACATTGAGCAAGAAGGCCATATTTTATATCTCCAATACAACTATTCTCTTCTCTTCCTATGCTGCATCTCCAAATTCTCAGGTCGTCAGATATATGCAATATAGAAATTGTAGTAGCAATCTCAAAATGTTGGAAATGGTGTCGCTAATGTGTTGGAGGAGTACGCGTTAATCCAGAAAGGAGCTCGCTGCTTAAACATGCAAGAAGGATTCAATTATATTCCGCGAGAACTGCAGGTGGCAGCTCGTGAAGTGGGAAACCATTTTCATCTATCATGTCTTGAGAATCTAACTTGTCATCTAATATTCACAATGTGACTAACCATTTTCAGTCGGTTCACGAGGCTGATCCCCTTCTTCGACATCATTATTCTTTCCCAAGGGACATCCAACGATCCATATGAAAATCACAATACAGAGGTAGACGGATGACATAACAGTCATTATAATGATTTTGGCAGTATCCATGTTGAGAAAAATGAATGTGGTTTGAATGAGGTTGTATCGGCTATGACACGTGTGTAATTTTCTCTTCTCTTGCTTACTTCAAAGAAAATGTAGCGTGATTAATTCTAGCCACACATGTGATACATCTAGTGCATCCTAGATTATTTGAGGCTGAAATCCTGAGTAGAAGAATTTGGAATAATATGCCTGGGTCCTATGTTCCACATCCAAATTCATCTGCGCTGACAGAATCCAACAGCGTATGACTTTTGACTTCTTTTCCTCCTCAGATGTCTTCTTCAAAGATATAGTCGCATATTTCCCTCAGAAGTCGATTTCTTCTCCGATAGTAGCAATTCCAAAATGTTTGACATAGACTTCTTCTCCCAAGTCGTAGTGCTGATTATCTTCAACAAGAAAATATTTCACGGTAGGATAGCTCATGTGCGGGGTAATTTTTATGACATCCACTTGCTTAGTATTGACTCGAGTCTCTTTAGACAATCTTTCATCGTATTAGTGTTACCGCTGATGCTAATTTGGTTTAACGCACTTGGAGTTATCAGAGTCATAGTGCCTGACTTCTTCTGACATGATCAATGATATCTATGTCTTATATCTGATGGTGTAGTCGCGTTAAGGAGTATGAGACTGAATATGTGTGATGAAATTTTCTCCTTTAGGTAAGCATAAATCTGGGTATTCCGTAGTTACTCTTCGACCAATGTCTCTCTACTGAATCTAATCATGTCTTCTTCTCCAGTACCCATGAGATATATTGGGATTAAATATACAATAAGCTTTTGAATGTTTGCATAACTATTGTCAATCTTGAACCATACAGCGATCTCTCAGTATCCATCAACTAATCCACAGCAGATTTGTGAAATAGTCCCTAGACCATGTGGGGCATCGCAGATTTTGTCTCCAATGAGTAAGGGTGCAGTTTCATTGGAGTTGATGACATGAACTCGGACTATTTATCGAGTTGCCAAACGACTCGGGTTTGGGCTTGCGATATCATATGCAGTGACATAATGATATGTCGAAGTGGGAATTGTTGTGTCGCTGTTAGGTATCAACTAAATATCTTCATCTAGAGTAGAGACTACACACAAGGTATCTATAGAGGGGCCTTGTTGGTCACGTCTGATAATGTGCTGCAGGCAATAGTGGTAGTAGTGTGCAAATATCATTGTAAAAAGAGCTAGAATAGTGGCATTGTGAACAACTGAGCGTATGTTTATTTTTCCACGGTAGTTCACAGATGCAGATTTAGAGTTATCCAAAGTGCCTTGAAAATGATGTGCCATTGATGGGTTGAATATCTGTCATTTTATCAATGGATTCCTTGAAGCTTGTGGATTCTTTTACTTTGACGAAGGACTGGTTGAATTATTTCATCGCCATCTGAATCAAATTCAGGTTCTGCATCATCTCCATCTTCTGAAGATGTGATGTCAGCATCTGCTCCTCGATAAGTAGGTATGAGTGGTTGTTCCTGGATCTGATCAGGTTGATCTGCTTCTTGATCAAGATTTTCATACAAAATAGGATCATTTCTCCGGATATAAGAAATTAACCGAAAGGCGGTGTAAGGTTCTTTATAGATAGTCCCATCTAATTCTTTCAGAATGATATAAGCACCCATTCTGGTCTGGCGATGGACTTCAAATGGACCAAGGTACCGTGGTCTAATTTTAAAATGGTTCAATTCAACTTCATACCTGCTATTTCACATGAGAACAAGTGATTTGACTGGGTAGTGTGGCTTTTGAAGACAATGAGCAAATCTCTGATTGAAGTGCTCCTTTGACTGTAGTCGTGCTCGCTCCAGAATCTCAGCTGTGTGGGCTATATCATCTTCGCGTTTTTCCAACTGTTGAATTCGTAAAGCAAGAAGTTCAGATGTAGTCATTCCTGAATAAAATCCTTCAACTAGGAATGTGGCCTCGAACAAGTCAAAAGGGAGCAGTGGATGCATGCCATGCAAAAGATAGAAGGGAGAGTATCCAGTTACACTGCTTATAGTTACACGATCAGCGAACATAGCGAGTGAGATCTTGGTATGCCAATTCTTGGCTTTGCCTTTTTCGTTCTTTTCACAGGACTTAGTAAGTGCTTCACGAAGAATGAAATGTCCACATTGAATGACTCCATTTGCATGTTTATTATAGGCTGATATTGTTACTTGAGGTATTCCAAGGCGTTCAAGTAGTATACGAAAGGCACCTTGTACTTCGGTTCTGTTATCAGTGGTTACTTGACCAATGACTCCATATTGGTGATAGATTTGTTTTTCAAAGAAATTTGCCAAGGTGGTAGATTCTTTGTTTCCCAAGGCTCTGACTTCGGTAATTCCAGTGAGATCATCTTTAGCGGCAACGATCAAATGTTTTTCTCCAGATGGTGGCATGTACATTACATCAATGTAAACCTTTTGAAATATTATAGTTGGACATAAAATAGTAAGAGGTAATTCCATTTTCCATGTATTGCAAATTTGGCATTCATGACAGGATGCAACATGATGGTGTATGTCTGTGCATATGTGTGGCCAGTAAAATCAGATTTTAAGAATTTTGTAAACTATCTGTTCACCCTTATGACTGAGCTTATCATGTCCCATAGTCATGATAGCAATTCTCTTCTTTTTATCAAGAACTACAAGTGCTGGAATCCTATTATGATTGCGCTTGAACATCAACTGCTTTCCTTCAATGTCTTTCAGAAAGTAATCCACGGTGCTTTTAAAAAATCTCTTTCTGGCCTGCAGAGATTCTGTCTCGGGTACTTCTAAGGTCTCGAGAAAATGATGAATGTCTATTAGATGCTGTTCAGCTCATGATAGATTGGGTTGAACAGAGGGTAGAACATAGACTTGATATGGAAGGTGAAAAGGTCTGGGAAATTGAAACTCGGGTACCTTAAAGGGCTGGTACACAGTTGACATCAGGGCTATATCGTCTAGCCAAGAATCATCATCTCCTTCAATTAGTTCTCCATCTGCAGCTGGTCTGCATGATAGGGCATCGGGTCTATGAAACTGAGTAGCGGGTACATGCTTTAGAGTGAAATCAAATAATAATATGCCTTGAATCCATCGGTTCATAGCATGATTAGGTTGAATGTCAGGGTTGTTGATAATGCCTTTGACACAGTTGGCATCCATCTCCACTACTAGATTGATTACTCCAATGAGGTATATGCACCAGGCATGCAACGCTCGATACAAACCAAACAATTCTAATTTCGGCTGCAAGTAACGAGATTCTCTATCATTTAATGGAATAGATCCATAACGGGCAGGACAACAGCGACCATCTTCATTGATCTGTGCAAGGATAAATCCAACTGCAATATAACTGGTGTCCACTGATAAGATAACAGGCTTGTCTGACATATAATCAATTGGACGTAAGGCAGGGGCAGAAAAGACTAATTCTTTCAGTGTGTCAAAGCTGTCTTGGCAGTGGTTGGTCCATTCAAGTTCTGCATCTTTTCATATGAGCTCTGTTAAAGGACGAGCAAATTGTGAATAATTTCTGATCCAGATATGGACAGTTCTACAAAGTCCGAGAAATCCCCGAACTTCTTTTATGGTCTTCATAATAGGCCAATTAAGAATTTTGGTTACTCGATCATCATCTGGTAGCCTTCCTTCAGGGGTACATTTTTGTCCTACTATGATGACATTCTGATGGCAAATCTGAGTCTTTTTGGGTGAAAAGGTAGCTCCGGCACATTTGATCCGATGCATAATGTGGTGCACATCTTGCACGTGTTCCCAAATGAAGCAGCGGATTCCTGAATTCTCAGACAAGGTCTCAGGCTTGCCATTCTTGTCTAAATATTGAGTTCTCGGGCCTTTAATAGGTAGGTTATCTATAAATATATTTGCAACATCGGGTATTTCTTCAGCTAGGATAAATGTCATACACTTTTGAAATTCTGCAAGGGAATTTGTGTATCCCATAGGCAGAGCAGTGAGGCATAACAATCCAAGTGGAGTATAGAATGCGGTCATATCCTGTGATCTCGGATCTACCATTCGAGCATCAAATCCCCAAAAGAGATCAAATACAGTGTAACATTGACGTCCTCCATATGATTCGACAAAGTCATCTAAGATGGGCAACTGGCTGGCATCACGAATTGTGACTTTGTTTAAAGGCTGAAGGTTGTGGACTATGCAGAGTGTTCCATTCTTTTTTAGAACACAAAACCATTGTCCACGATAAGATGACTGACTTGGTTCATATACGCCTGCTTCTATTTTGCTTTTAAGAAGCTCGATAACTTTTACTTGTATACCGGGTGGAATTGGAATATGCTTGTATTCCCAAGGCATGTGCAGAACTTTTGGCATAATATAGTCTGAGAAGTATTCTCTACTAAGGGTGCCACGATCTTTTTCTTCGAAGGGTAAGGTACCTTCGTTTAATTTTAAAACATGTTGGAATAGCTTTTCTTCCTCTGGCCATAGAAAATTATTCTGGTTGACACTCAAGGATTCTATGTGTTCTATGGTCAACCTTTCTATTGGTGTAAATGCTAGAGGATTGGGAGTTAAGATGGGTAAGGTGTCTAGTGGATTGTGTGGAAATCAATGGTGAACGTGCGATTCCTCAGGAAAGGTTCCTGAGACAGGGTGAATTTTCTGAGCGACTCTTTTATATGCCGTATAGGCTTCTAAGTAAATCTCGTCCTCGAGATCATCATCTGAGGTCAATTCTATTGGAAATATTAAAATATCCTCATTCCAATCTATGCATTCCTCTGTAGAGTACAGAACAGAGTATTGGGTGTTTAAGATGAAGACAAAAGGTGTGTCAAACATCTCATCCAGGTGGTTATAATTGGTAAATATTGAATCGTTCTCTGAAGTGTCAGAGTCTTCTATGACGTTAAATGGTGCATTTTCAAATTCTCTGGATATGGTAATTAGATGGCATGGAAATTCTGGTCTCTGTATTTTTTGTCTTGAAACATCTTCGAGTTCATTGGTGGGTAAATTGATAAATTCTTTGATGTCCATCCTGATGATCTCTGAAACATATATTGAATGTGCAGCAGACAAATACAATGGGTATTCTACTTGGCTAGCAAGTGGTTCTGAGATCTGAGATAGTCGAGCTTCAGTATTGGTAGTAGTGGCGACAGTAAAGTGAGTCTGGAGGAAAGGTATGGCGTACATAACAAAGGTGACAACAAAAATATGAAGCTGGGAAAGATTGACGGAAGTGATGGGGGCATACATAAGAAGGGTTACAAACAGTACAAGAATAAGTAGGACAGCATGGAGGTGGTATTACAGGATAGGTGGGCACAGATAGAAAAGAGGTCAATGGATATACAGCATAGGGCCGAGAAGCAGAAAATGAAGGCAAACCATTAACAAAGGGAAAGGGATAGTTAGGAATATACGTGAACATAGATGGATCATTCTGCTGATAGATCTGCACAGATTATAAGCAAAGCATGGGACTGTCCCAGAGAAGGGGAAATTGGGTTCCACGATCATCAAAATGATGAATTGATGCTAAGTATCCAGTGTCAAATAGAATGAAAGCATGGTCCAGAAGAAAGGGAACAGCTTCTCGAATGCAGAGCATCGAGTTCGCAACATTGAAAGATCCTCGCATCTCAAATAGATTGGCGGCATGATGGAGAAATTCATCTTCCTCAGGTGTAATAATGGGATTGCGTGGCCAGGAAGGTAAGCGCTGATAGCAGGCTTGGTGTGGAGCAAGGCGATCAAAATGAAGGCATTGGCACAAAAAACCTTGGTGCATGAGAGAAGTGTGGCTGTTGAGGAAACAGAAAAAGATGCAGTAGTGGTAAAAGAAATGGACCAAGTCACTTTCTGAATCTAAGAAATTGACGAAAGAATGAACAGAAGGTGAAAGGAGATGGTGAGTTATGAGACGAAGTCCTTCCTCAAATTCTTCACAGAAACGGTGAAGTTCAACGATCTGGGGGTTCCAAGGATTAAACGCAATGGAATCCTCATGGTGTTCATAAGGTGTTGAGTAGTGCTCACGGAAATATGAATCTCTGGCAGAACCTCCAAGGGGTTGGTCTCTCCAAAGTGAGGGATTATCTTCTTCTACCCGAAGGGAAGGATTAATACCAGCAGCAGGTAAGGTCGAATATGGAGAATAAGTTGGAGTTAAGGTCGGATTACTGTTACGGTCAACATGGGCCTTTCAAACGTCATGATGAACAGCTTTGCATTGGTGAGTGTCAGGTATTTCATGCCAATTACCAGGTAGAACAGTTGCAGAAGTGAGAGTTCCATGCGCATTAATGAAAGGGACAGCTAGAGAGAACAATGGATCCTCACGATCAACCAGTTCTTGTAAAGCGGGGCTTTACTAGAGAAAGAAACTTAGTGTTCACACCAATATGGAAGCTTGACCAAGTTGGTATTGCTACGTATTGAGAGTGAGGTGCTAAGTATTACCTAATACAAATAGAATAACCGCGTTTATAAGGATGCTGTGCATGGCATCAATAAATAAGAATAAATATAGGTCACGGTAAGTAACGTCCTGTTACATACCCCCCTTTCAGATCACCTGGTAGGGGATCTCATTAAGAGAATAAGCCAATGAGCAAATATATATCTGCTCGTTCTTATGGCTAGTACCATGTTTAGAATAGTTATTAATATACTTTTTGGCATGTAT
>JABCKG010000126.1:0-17789 GCA_018851835.1 Hypsizygus ulmarius | reverse complement strand
TTTGGCACATGAAGACAACACGAAACATGCACATGACATAGGAAGGAGCACCATGATTCCCGCGAAATACCAAGAATCAAGATGATCCACGCAAAAGCGGTATTCGATGGTAAGTACGAGCGTCGACAACGATATTCCGAGTTGATCGGGCCTCTGATTTGACACACAGGCGGGAGGCTGAGGATCATGGGAGCTTCTCCGAGCGTTTGCATAATGTCGACCCACGGAATTGAATGTGTCCCCAGGAAGGACGAAGAATGACCCCGCGAACGTGGGAAGTCAAAGCCACGTCGCTTGCTTCGCTAACTTAAGGTCAAGATAGCAAAAGGACAAAGAACGATGCCATGCTTACCATCAGAACGTTACAACCGCGTGCTCGGCCAGGGTGCATCTGTGGAGGCAACGAGGTACCGAAGATGAAGATGGTCGTTAACTTGGAAGGGACTAAGTCCGCAAAGAAACCTTGAATCTGTAGTCGCCTAACGAAGTTGGAAGGAGTTATTGCGGTGGAACGAAGTTCCGTCTTGTTCAGGTTCCTCAAGCCACTGGCAAGGGCGATTTTCGATGTGCGCGCCTTGTACAATACCTACGCAAGCTCAAGTGTAACCACGTAAAGGGGTTTTTAATCCTAATGCGCCCATTAGATTATCCATGGGAAAAGTGAAAGGCAAGGCAGCGTGCCTAATAAAATAACTGTTGAGGTGAGGGAAGCATGAGCAAGGGCCAATGAAGAGATACAAAGAAGTGTAAACCTTTCAACCCATCATCAGCAAAGATGCAAGAGACACACGAACAGAAGCCCGAATTCCGTAACCCGCCACTGGTACATAAATCGCAGAGTTAGGACCAACGCGGTGTGCCGAGAACAGGAAACAATGTCAACAGGGCGATAGGTATCCAAGTGGAGCGGGAATCAAGTAAGAGGATTCAACAACCAAACATAATCAATAATATGAATAAGGTGTGGCTGGTATTATAAAATTACAAAGAGGACGTTCGTGATGTCTATGGATGCACGATGGGTGATACGCATTTCAGCAACCAAGATGTATGCAGGGTCTAGACGCAACAAGAACGAAGCAGTTTTGTAATGAAGAACGCGGGGGAAGGAAATTACAATGCTGTGTGCACTACAGAGCGGGCACTGTGAAAGGGCTTGGTTCTTGCTTTGGTTGACCAATGGGTCGATTCTGGCGACGTAGAAGTCGGTGGGTATAGTAAGGTCGAAAGAATTATAATGTATGGATGGATGCGAAGATGCCTGGACGAAAATTCTAGCTTAATAGATAGTGGAAGGGAGGCCAACGTGTCCATATGTCACGCTGATATCGTCCTGGCCGACATCCCTCGTGTCGGTGCGTGGCGTCGGGAGAACAAATGGATATCTTCTCAACGTGACCGTGCAGGAGCCAGCGACGAAAGTTTTAAACCTTGGGCCAACTCCGACTTCCACTCTAGTCGTTTAACAGCCTCTGCGTAGTCGACCCATTCTCTTCTCCGCTCGTTGCTTTCAAGCCAATCCTGATCCAGCGCTGCAACATCAAGCTCGTAGAAATGGTACGTCGTTGATGGCGTCGGTATTGTGATAACATATCGGGTGATTGTTCCGCGAACGCCCGCTGTTTGAGAAACAGAGTACAGGGAAGCGGGAGACAACGGGGGAGGGGAGGGGAGGGGAGAGCATCAGGAGGTGAGGAGACGGAGAGAGGAACAGGTAGGACCTTCTTCCAACGCCTCTCGTGAGGCTGCAGCCTCCAACTGCACATCTGACGGTTCCCATCCACCCTTGGGCACTGGACGACAAGAAAAAGAAAATTTGAGTTAGTCACTGAAGCAATGGAGCCCAAAATGAGGAGTACACGTCAGCGCCACATGGCGTATATAAGAACTGGTGTGGATAATTATGCGAAAAAATGTCAGAACAGCACTCACAGACCCAGCTATTTGGTCGTTTGCGACTGGTAACGACAAGGACCTTTCCGGCAGCTCTTGCGATAGGAATAGCACAGCACACGACACGGGGCACACTGCGACCTTTGGTACCCATTATGAAAGTTGAAAGTTTCGAGATGGCGGTGATGGGATGGGCGACGGTCTGGTAGTTAGACGACGTGGTTTCAAGAAGGCTGCGTCGATGATGACCACGGCGCGGACTGGGCCTGAAGCCTGACGCGCGGGAGACGAGGTTGCGAAAAGTTCCGAAACGTGACCTTTATTAACAGTGCTGTCGTGTACGCCGTCCGGAAAAGCTCTCCGAGGCCTGGGATTAGATTTTTGGCGGTTAACAGCTGTTCTGGACAACGAATATAGTCTAGAGAGTGAGAGGTTTAATATGGACAGTATGATGAAGACAAGAAACGAGACCTAGTTGTCTTCAGGGGAGCTGAGACAATTTGAGAGACAAGATGGGGGGAAAGACTTGGGAAGACTAAGGAGACCGGGGAGTATTATGAGCGGTGGTGAGCAAGTATTCAAGGGTAAAAGTGGCAGCGACGTTGGTTTTTAGCAACAGCAGAATTACGTAGCATTTGGAGTTAGCCTAAATCATCCACGCACGTTCTTCGGCTTCCGCGGCCGCTCATCTGCCCTGTGAATAGATCTGACAGTCGCGCCGTATAACTCTAGGGCTTGCACATCTCCTACTCGAGGCCAGCGGATCAGGTACCGACACAAGCAAGAATCCTCTCAGCTTTCTGTATTCTATGCCCAGGCTTCTTTCTGTAGTCTATTAATACACAACACAGAATTCTATCCTATCCCACCATGTCCTGTGGCATCCAAGAGTTTCTACTTTGAGTCTAGACACCTGTGCAACGCGGCACCGACTCAAGATCCGATTTCATCCATGCGGCTTTGTCTATGTACACCATCCAGAATAGTAGACAATCGTCGTTGGATCGTTTGGATCGTTGGATCGGGCATTCACTCATTCCATCTGACCAACACGGTCAGCTATTAATCGATGAAGCCCAAAAAAACTCACGCGACCAAGAACATGCACACGACACCGAATGCCATTGCAGCAAACTGTCAGACGAGCATCCATTTGAGCAACAGCAGGTGACAATATCATGATGAAAGCTAACCTCACGAAGCGCCTGCTTTCCGCTCTTGCTTTCGGCCAGGAGACTGGATGGGGAAACATGGTCTTAGTGTGCTTCGCATTGAATAAAAGTGTAGAGACCGCGTAGGAGGATGCGAGTAGGAGGATGCGAGATGACAAGCAGAAAGTGAAATACACACGTTGGGAGAACGGCCACAGCACCTATATAGAGGAACCCTCCAGCCACGAACGGTATGACCTGGGAAACACGTAGGCATGTATATATCAGCATCAACTCTCTTTGACAGATTGAAGTGCAAGAAATTTTTCGACACAAGAAAACTAGTGCTTACAAGATCCGACCATTGCGCTGTGGTCCCTAACAGTCCGGTGGCATCTTGTCGCACACCAGCGGCAAGGTTTGTTGATTGTGGCTCCACACCTGTAGCAGTTGCAGTGTGTACCGCGATCCCAATGAAGGTGCTATGTCGAACATGAGATCACGATATTACAAGTCCGACTTGATGCGGATATCTCGGTTGATTATGAGAGCTCACCCAACCTGAAAAAAAAGAGGAGGATGTTAGAGCGAGAAGATCACCACGGGAGGCGGACATAGCGGGAAAACACGTACAAATGCACCGATGGCAGTCAGAAACTGCGACTGCATGGCTTGCTTCTTGGAAAAGCCACTTCGTATCAGAATAGAATAATCTGCGATTTCATGAGGGATCTCATGGGCGAAACATGCAAGTGTTGTAGTTGCGCCTATGAGAGGAGAAGCGTAGAAGGATGCAGCCATGCTGCACGTGAACTGTCATCAGCATGGAACAGAATGATCAAAATAAGACTTACGCGAGTCCGTCCGTGCTGCAGAGTGGTTATGAGATTGGATGCAGTAAGCAGTGTGGATACAACAGCTCAGCTCACATGTTATGTACGAAGTCGCCAAACAGATTAAGGTAAGCAGATAATTTTGAGGGGCCCGTGGAAACAGTGGTAGGCTCGGTCAGTCCATTAGTAGATTCAACCTTTTCGGAAGTCCTAGCACGAAGGCCATTTTGCGACACAGAGAGGTCCACGCCTGACGAGTGTGCAGTCGTAGGTTCAATGCTGTGAGAATGGGAATGTCCAGAAGAGTCATCTCCACCCCCGATAACACGTAGCGTTTTCTCCATGAAGAAAAATGTGGCGAATCCAATAAATATTCCGAGACTATATCGGTGTGAGTACTGTTGAGATCTCGAGATGATGATTCATGATTTGCAAGTTACCCAATTAAAATATTGCGTTTCTCTTCGACCATAACGAAGTGGACGCCAGAATCCTGGTGTTCGCCCATAAATGCATGTGGAATGAGATGCAGAAATACGTCGGAGAGCAATCCACCAGTCTAAGAATTTGATTTCAGTTGAGCGGTACGGTCCATGAATATATTCGAGCGACTCACCGCAAACGCCGTCATAGTATTCAAAGTGTCGCCATGTATCTCAGCAGGAATAAATGCAAGAATAAAATTAGGAACCCTGACAAGACTCAGTTATGATTTAGAAGAGAGAAGACGCGGACGTACGAGCTAATATAAAATGTACCAAGGATCGAATTCCACGCTGGACCGAACGGAAAGAGCCAGTTAAACACTTGGCGCAATATAGGTGATTCTCCTTCTTCCAACGTCTGTTTCAAAGCGCCTAGCTTTCTTATGGGAGGACAATCCTGTACTTCCGCTTCCTATACATGCATGGTGATTCGAGTCAATGGGTCGCCTTGGACTGCATGACTGTCGAAAAGTGTCCAAACTCACAAAGACCGTGGCAGACAACAAGTTGGATGTGTCAAACTTAGGTTGCACTTTTGCGCTTAATGGCTCGGCGAGTACGCAGCATATTAAAAGAGCGACACATAGCAATAAACAAGTACGAGGAAGCATGGCTGTTGGAGGTGGCAGATGGTTGAGTGATCGAATTTGACGCCCGGCGACACGTCATGATGAACAAGCTGCGCTCCTTCACGATGTTCTCGATAAAAAATATGTAACGACCGCTGAAGCTACCGATCCATACGCTTTCTTTCTTCCCTTCTTCGAATCCATGGCATCTCAATATGGTATAAATCTCATCGAGGACGGCCGGGGTCGGTTGATCGCGCAAGTCATACACAATGTTTCTTGGAGCACAGAAAAGAAACTCAAGGAGAAGGGTCTTTGGACAAAATGGCACGAGGAATGCGTGGAACTACACTGTGTTCAAGACGCAGACCGCCTGGACGCGATTGGGGCTTTCGGTGAATGGAAAGCTCTTTTGAGCACGCGTAGTTACTCAACGTCGACCAACACAGGTATCATGCGCTGCGCGGCTTACAGCACCGTTACTAAACAGTAAGCTACGGAGGTGCATTTGCGCTGTCTGTCATTAACAACTATCTGATTTGCAGGGCGCTTCACGCACCTCTCGAAGATCCTCAACAACGAAGTTCAGCCATACAACATTTTCATGACAAATTACTACATATCCAGGACAAACTCAAAACAGCATATGGTCGGCGTCTCGGAGCTGAGAGACATCAAGTGGTCAGGATTTCGTTTTGAGGACGTCGTCTTTTTAAAAACTCATGCCTTCCATTTCCAGCTTCTCGATTTTCTGGCTGCCGTTGACAACGAGTACGATATCAAAGCACCGTCCCAAAAAATGTTATGTGAGACTTAAAGTCATACAATATTCCCTATCGACCCGCTGAGAAACAGACGAGAGCTATGCAAATCGTTCCAAAAACATGTATGCATATATAGATGACACATGAAATCGTGCTAGTCAAAGGCCGACATGTCCATATCGTAAAAGAAACGCTAGAGGTCATTTAGTGAACCATTGGGTACCATATAGACACGAAGAGAACAGGCTCACTTTATATAGACTCATTACCTTGACGACCCATGCCTCAAGGTGGTAAATCTTTTTGCTACCAATGCGCATTCGAACCTCCTAAGTAGCAACTCGAAAATGAGATGATGTTTTGGGTAAAGGATGTGGTGACTTACATAGAAGGCTGCCCAATGCATCACATCTGCTTTCAGACTTTCGTCTACCCTTTCCACCACACGTTCTGCGACAGTCTGACGAGGAATTCAGAACACGGAAGGAAGGAAGCAGTGAAAACACTGACCTTAAGGATGACAGTGGGCGGTATACAATGGCTCAACAACTCATAGAACTTTGCACGGACTTCCATGACCCGCGCTGGTGTTTGCTCGCTCACGATGAGATCGGCCACCTTATGGCAGTACGTCTCCCAGTCTGGTTTTGCAATAGTCAGGGGCCCAGTAAGATCTGGTCTAGAGTCAAATTAGAAAACGCCGAGTGAGCAATAACTGCGCCTTTACGACTGCATCTTCAAAGCTTCAAGCACAAGGATAGCTTTTCGAAGGTTTCCCCCGGAATCATCAATAATTTTCTTGGCTACTCCAGAAGGGAGAGTAAACGGGGCCCGCCTCGCGATGTAGTTCAGGACGACGTCCATCTGCTCCTCCGTAAACGCCAGCAGTTGACATAGAGAGTGGAGACCTACCTCCTCAGGATTAGGCGCAGCAACTCGCATGAGGAGGCATCGGCTCTTGATTGGTGCAATGAGTCGACTTGTGCTGTTCGCACATAGGATAATGCGCATGTTGGACATGTACTTCTCCATCGTCCGACGAAGGGCGGCCTGCGCATCGCGAGAAAGAGAGTCAGCCTCGTTTATAATTACAACTGGAAGTGACTGGTGAGTGTAGGGACAAACTAGCCTCTGAAAACAAAAACTGACCCTTGAATCTTTGTCTCGCGTTGAGGTCGACTTGCTGTGTCTGAGCGATCTCTTTCAGGAGCTCCTGGATCACAACGCGGTCATAGTTACCTGCTTCACTAAAAGGTACGCCAAGTTAGACAGGCCAATTGCAAAAACCATGGAGTACCTTGGTGTGATTTCAAGGTGAAAATTGCTTTGTACAATATTGACCTCCAGCTTCCGTTTTGAAGGTGAGAGGAACACCCGTTGGTCGATTTTCAGCTATTTACTCGTAGCTTAATGTCGCTGAGACGTTAAAGAGGAACCGACATCACGCACTTTCTCGGCCCCAGGACCGAATAGTTGTCGCAGAGTACATGCGATCCTAGTCTTCTTCCCTGCCCCAGATGGACCGTAGAACAGCATGTGGGGAAAGTCTCCGGATGCGGCCTGTATACCGCTATTGGTTGAAGCTTCTCTAGCTTTATGACATGAAAGCAGACCAAAGATTTCAACCGGGCTGAAAGGCCACGGTGATAGTGAAGTTCGTCAAGGGTCCTTGGCCGAAACTGATAGACAATGTTATAAGTGAACCCCGCTTCTTACACACGTCTATTACTTACCTGATCTACCCAAAGTGACATTGTAAGCTGGAAAGTATATCGAAGGGTGTTTGATGGCTTTGTTAGCGGTAGTGGTGGAGGAACAGTGAACTGAGACTATCGTGACATCGCTGTCGCGTTACGTCACGCGTTTCTTGAAGTCACTCGGAAGCCAAAAATGATACTTACTGTACCTGATCGGGAAACTGGTCACGATCACGTCCCATCCATGCAGAGCTCGAGAAACACAATTTCGACCTCAAACCTGTTGTTCAGACCATGTAAATATGTCCCAAGAATATATACAGTGATCCTCAGAAGTGCTTGTATTAGCCTGGAGCTGTAGCATAAGGATCTGTGGTCAAATGGGAAAGGCCGAAGGTCATCGGTCATCGGTGGAGAACGCTAAGCAGAACCACCTAACTTTTTCCTTTCAATTTTTCCGTATACAAACGAAAAGTGCTGTAATCACTGCGCGTTCTAGTTCCGTCCAAGTTCGCCGATCTTTCGTAGTCACAGATATAATACAGCCAAAATACAGCAGGGCATAAGCTGATAAAACAATCCTCACACTTCTTCAACCCCCTTAATTCCCAGCTCCTGCGCGATTATTACCGCAGCTTTCTCCCCGATGGCCAGAGCAGTATTGTAAGTGTTTGCACCGACATTTCCTGGAGATATGCTGCAGTCTGTGGAACGGTTACGGTCAGATTCAGGGAAATTATGTCGCGTAAGTTTATAAATACCGGCAACTTTCAAATTCTTGATACCGTACACGTTAAGCATCGCATCCACCACCCCACCTTGCTCGCGTGGTTTCATTGCGCAAGTTCCCATCTAGTTAACTCATTGTAAGAAAGGAGCAGATGAAGCATATTATGTACAATCCATACAGAATGCCACGAGGTCTCCACTGAAATCACAGATCAATGAGTGGGGTACCGGCTTGTATAATGATTATAACAAACCGTTCTTCCGATGGTACTCATCGATGGCTTTATTGTCTTCAACCGAGTAAATGATATCAGGGGACGAAATCTCTGCCGGTTGCGCAGACCCATTGATAGCAGCCAAACTGCCTTCAGGATACAAGGGATGTCCGAGTTCAAATTCTCCACGATAATTATCCATTCGACGCGCAAACTCGCGGGTCTTCTTGTATGCCCATCTCAAAACACCCAGGTCGGCTGGTCTGAGACAACAATAAGGTGGATATCCAGAACAGGACGAAAACGGAAAGAACGGACTCGTTTAGATACCCAGGCTCGAAATCAAGAGGCGCATATGCGTCAAGTCCAGAACTGATATGCACTCTTCCGACAGAAACCGGATACTCCTAAAAGACACACTCGTCAGCTAACTCCGGGTTCGAAAATGAAGGTATAAAGCGCATACCGTATAGTAAGCCATGGAGAAGTATTTGCGGCGTGGAGCGTCAGATCTAACTCCAAGGTATCTAGTATCCAGAACTAAGTTGATCAGGGAATACAGGCTGGAAGAGTACTCACGCCGCAACAGTGCCGAACCATACAACGGGCTTGTCGGGGGCATTCTCGAAATAAGTATTCCATCTTGTTTGGAACTCCGGTCCCATCTCTTCCAAATCCTGTGCATTGGGTCTGCTTTTAATGCCTGCGTCGATACCGCTGGAAGTGAAACATATAAGGTTTACAAATTGGGTAATCTGAGGGAGAGCTGTCTCAACTTGTGAGCCATAAGGCCTTTGCCATCTTGAAGCCACTGCTCCACGAAGGCTTCGATAAATTATCAGCCGACAGTACCAACATGGGTGTACAATTGACCTACGTTGGATCTCCGGTTCTTTTCCATGGAAAATGGTGTCAAGTGTATCGGCGTCATCGCTGGCAAAGTATGGTGCAAATATGACATTGTGGTCTGCGGACAATGAAGTCATAGCAGCATTTGATGATATCCAACTTACCCAAATAGCGTTCTCCCACTCCTGGAAGGTCGATGAGCTGAGGAATATTGTTTTTCTTAAGCACGTCGGCTGCGCCGATGCCGGATCTAAACTTGAGTGAGACAGCACGTCGAGAAGTCCGAAGTTCGTATCACCTTTCCAGTATCGCCGGAGATCCAAAAGCCCCCGCAGAGACAACGACTAGGCGCGAAGCATAAGAGACCGAGGATTCTCGAACTCCTTCAGCACGTCCCACATCATCACTAACATGCTCAACACCGATAGCACGGCTATTTCTGAGTTGATGAATGCGGACAACGATAATTAGATTATAAGTAATGAAACTGAGGAAGAAAACAAAAACACACTCGAAAATAATCCGTACAACGCGATGCCTGTCCAAGATTTTTAAATTTTGATTCTCTGGCAAGTTATATATATAGTTGTGTGGGACATCTGAACGTCTCCCGTTGTTTGAATCCACGTATCTGCATGATCGTCAGTGACTGACTCGATGTTTCAGAGAAACACAAACAGGGGCCACCGCTGAACGAGTACAATCAATTCAAGCATTCATTTCTTCATGTAAGAAAACACATACGCCGTAGGCATTACATGAAAAGAAGTTATTCACATCATCAGTATAGCCGCGCTCCTTATCATACTTCGCTGCAACTTCGAGAAACTCGGAGCCAACGTTGATTTGATCTTTAGCAAAGGATACCTTAATCGGGCCAGACGTTCCATGAGTGGAAGGGTCCATGATGTCAGGTTGGTATGTTTCAGCCTGTGCCCTTGAGGCTTGAGCGAACAGATGAGATAATTGTAGCCAACATGAACTCACTTTTCTTAAGAGTGGAATTAAGTATCTGGATCCCCATCCGGGATTGTTATACTTCAACTCCCAATCGTCGTAATCAGAAGCAGCGGCACGGGTGCACATAGCGACTTGGCGTTGAATTCAGCCTTAGCAAAATAAGATGCATAGGATGAACTCGGCGTACAATTCACGCTTGAGCCACCACCGATACATCTTCCGCTTGGAACGACGACTGAACGACCGGCCAGTGCATCGCTTGGCTTGCTTGTATGGAGAGTAAAGGTTTCACTCGGAAGGATCAGGTTGCGGAAGTAACGAGCAGGTTGTATGTGATCGGGTAGCTCTTGGGTATGAGGTCCTGTTTCTACAATCTACAACCGCAAGGATAAGACATGTAGCGCCTCGAGTCAAGGTTCAATACCTACAAGTATCTTCAGCGTCGGATCGGCCGCGGCGAGTCTGCCTGCAGTAACACATGCAGAAGCACCACCTGTAGTAAATTGAAATGCGGATCTGCTGAAATGATTGAAACTGCAACTGACCACCAGCAAAGATTATGTCGTAGGTTGCAATGTCTGAAGCCATAGGGGCTCTTGGGCAGAAATCCGGAACACAAAGGAAGGTCTTGTTATACAGCTATGTATGCTTTGCGGACATCAGGGAAGGGGACGCGGGCGTAATCGGACCATGAGCTCGTCAAGTGATCCACCAAAAGTTTGAGTAGTGATGGGTATGGAAAGCTTTATCAGAAGACTAGCTGACTTAAAGTGGTCATACGAATCCGGTGACATAAAATGGCGAAGAAGCGTAAACCAAGGAAAATATAGAAGCTGGATTTCTCAGTTGGCGCAAGAGGTACATATTTAACTGTGAACGGGTCTCGTCAGTTTTTATGAGGCTCATAAAAGAGGATAGAAGCAAAATGGGCGCACAATACACAAGTTCACTTGTTCCGACGCTAATCGACATACATGTATCCTGAATGTTCTTACTTTGATATATCATAGCCGACGGTGGTATCTTGGTCTTCGACAGTTTCTGTTTTCTCCACTATTTCTGGTGCGGGAGGTGGCGATGGTAGCGCAGTTGCCTTCCAACCACTTCTAAAGGACGCCACGGCAGCAATAAGTCCAAAGACGCCGACCCATATCTGATAATACCATCAGCCACAAGACCATTGAAAACGTCACCAATACACTAACCTCATTTTTGAAAAGTCCGCTTTCCAAGGACCTTAGAAATGTCAAATTCATATTCAGTTTGGCGGTTCAATCACGGCTCACCAATGGATAGTGAGGGGCAGATACCCAAGATTGGTGATAAGCTCAGACCAATACGCATCCCACCTTTGTCGCACCTCTTGCTTCTCCGCAGCTGTCAGACCTACACCCTTGGCTTTCCGAAGGTTTCGCTGTCTGAGCTGCAGCAGCTTCCTGTCCTCGCGGAGGTGCGCCAATTGGAGCACCACGTAGAGTGCCCAAAAACGAGTTGACCAGATGCCCAGAGAGTTGGGATCCAATGTAAGTGGTTTTGCGGACGAAGAGAACAGCGAAGTGATGTTGGGAAGTGTAGATGGAATAATACCATGCGAGCACAGGTACGCTAAGTGCTCCAAAGGGTAATACGCGAGCATTGACCAGCCTTGGAGACGCTCGATCGTGAGTAGATTCCGCGTCGGCTGCTGATTACGCTCAAGGGAGATCAGCCACTGAACAATGGGAAGAAGTCCTTAAAGAAAGCACTCAGTTCAAGATGTACGCAAAATGATTCAGGCATAGTACATACCCCAAATTCTCCACAATGTTCGGGAATCGCCCAAAAGACTCGCTAACTTTCCGTATGCAATGGCCGCCATACTGGTGGGATCTTTCCGAAGACCAGCACGATACTGGAGCCTAGCACGAAGACTGAGAATAGGAACCAGCAGTTTAGCTATGTATTGAATGAGCTTTGGTGCCAGTCAGCTTTGGACGTCCTTTCAGCAGTCCACACACCATGAAGAGCTTGCTGAAAGTATGTTAAATACTCGGATAATATGCAATTGGGATAAGGAGATACGCAACTCGCTACCACCCCATGTTGCAAGGAATCGGACTGCATGGTCAAGGGTTTCGCTGGGTTGGAGGTGACCGAATGTGCCGAGAATTGAATCATTCAGTCGAGCGAGCGTAAGTGGCTTAGAAAAAGACATTCTTAGCAGTCCACGATATGTATAGTTCAAAGAGAGATCTTGCTAGTCAAGGTGCGATTCGCAAAAACATTCTGACATTTCCCGGTCCAACGTCGGTTGTCGCGGCCGACACTTCCCGTGCTTGTGATTCTAATGAAGGAACGGTGGGAATTGATTATGTAAGAGCTGTACAGGTCCAGAAGTATAAAAACAATGATCGTGCTCGACGAGTTCCTTCGAACAAACATCTGCGGACATAAAAGTTCGGGCTTGGTATAAGCTTTTCCGCCTCCTTGTCCGCGTTCCCGTCCTCTAGATCAATCTAAGGTGCCAAAGGGCGCCGGATGGTCGACCTTGCTTTGGTTCTCTCGTTTTGACCTCTTCTTCCTGTCTTGGAGGCATCGCTTCGGCTGGCGCTCAGGATACGACAGAAAGGATTGGTAGAGAGATTTCTTGGCTCGGAAGCTATCTACACACTCTCCTTGTAACCTTATGTCTTATTACAGAAATACAGATGTTTTCTATTTTCCATCTACACTGATCTCTATACTGAAGTCCAAGCTTGATCATGAGGCTGCAATCCTTCATGACTAGTTCCTCTCAATTTGGTAAGATACATTGTGGTTACCTCCTTACGATACAAATCTTCACAACGTATCTCATGCAGAATGAATCAAGTGATGTGGCCTCGAGAAAAATTATCAGAGAAAGCGCTGGTAGCATAATGGGCTCCAATGTTGATAGTGCTTACGTCGCACAGCTGGGGAACACAAACGACTTTCACCAGTTAACTCCGGTTTGTCACCAAAGGCTGATTCTTGCTAAAATACTGAAATTGTACTTGCATAACGCGTAGGCTAATACTATGAAATGGGTGACATTGTCCTGGATTCGCTTCACGCTACAGAAATGACTGATACATCCTGTCAAGACGCCGTGGAGCCTTCTCGCGGGGTGTTTACATTCAGCGTTCTGGCGGAGACGTGATCATCGCCCAAGCAAAAAGAAAGGCCAACTCACCAGAGGTGCGGCTTCAATTATGCCCTGCGCTGGCCGAATAGAAATCAAACTGCCTGTCTACAGGTCAGTTTTGCGTCTGGCATAGCCAGCTCCCAAGCGGGGTGACGTTTGATGATTTTATTAACGCGACATTGGCTACTACGTTATGGGGCGCTTTGTTCATCATTTCGAAGGACAGATGTGAGTTTGATCAAGGAATTCGCCTATTCAGTCGTTGCTCGACTATTTGCAGTCGTGCGTGATCCACTTTTATTCTTGAAACTCCATGGGGCAAGTGTCCTGGGAGGTAATGAACGGTACCCTTCTTTTGTTCGACAAAGAAAAGGAGCCAAAGAAGGATTCTATAGGCATTCAGCGATGACGGCTCTTTTCGCAATTGAGCCTTTTCAACACGATTGGCACGTCTTACATACCGGTAGCCCTTCGAGCAGCTCGTGCTGTCGACCCTGCAGCAAGACTTCATGCCAGTTGACTCGAATCACCTCTGTCTGAAAACATGAACTCACCCATTCACCTGAAGACCATCGACTTCAACATTGAAGGTTGAAGTTCTGGGCTCAAGCCTGCAATGATGATCAATCTCGTCAAGTCATTGAAAGCATCCGCAGTTCCCATTGACGGCATCGGCGTTCAAGCTTAACATAATTGCTGGCCAGACTCCATCCACTCTCCAGGGTTAACTTGCGCAATTCACAGCTCGCGGCGTGGAGGTTACAATCACCGAGTCGGACATCCGCATGACACCCCCTGCGGCACTTGCTCTACTGTCTCAGCAGAAGAATGACTGTCAGACTGTTGTCGCTGCATGCTAGGCCGGTAAGTGCTGCGTTGCGATTACACTCTGGGATTGGACTGGCAAAGTTGAGTCCCCTCGACGGTTCGTACTGCGATATATATGAGGACTGACGGTTCTCCTGGGTCCCTGACGCATTTAGCAGACATGATGCTGCATGCCCTTAGGATGAGGTGGGCGGCATTCATCTCGGTAATACTGATACATGAGACCATCAGGATATCTGATCTCGAATCTCACAGAATTTCGTCAAGAAGCCAACCTTCTATGGCACCCTCGCAGGTTTAAGCACATGAAAGTGACTGTGTATCACATTTTGTAACTAACACTGTGGCCTGAGGATTATGAGACTTAAATTATCGGTGACCTTTTTTATGAATGACCGATCTACAATATTCGACGTCATGAGGAGTCATGGGTTCATGCGAGTCGCATCCACTCATCAGGAGACCAGCTCATGTTTGTTGGATCGAACAAAGATCGAACCCCTTCCTGCATCTCGCATTAACCACATTGCAAGAGAGCCTTCTGTTTTTCGCCCAGTTGCAGCGGATCTGCATAATGATCATGAACGTGGTCCACTGAAGCCTCGAGGCAAGATCATGTTCTCGGCATACTTCAACCTACTTCAACAGCTTTCCTCGAATCTGAACTCCCAATTTTTTTCACTGTATCATGAATAGCGACACTTTTCTCATGGACGAGGACGAATACAAGGAATTCAAAGTTACTTTCTACCCACCTCTTTTTCTTCAGCGTCGCATCTGGGTTCTCGATATCTTGAGAGCAGAAAATGTAATTAAAGTACGTGCAAGCAGACTGATGCTATCGTTTCAGTGATCGACTGTTCGTTAGGTCCTCGACGTCGGCTGCGGAGAAGGTCAGCTTTTAACAGTCCTCTGCCAACCAGCTCCATGGCTCGCCCCACCACCTCCCGGTATCCTGCCTCCACCTGTGGAACCGTCAGACTCATCGGATACAATCCCACCTTCTCCGACGTATAATGACGAAATCCCCAACCTCCACATGACTCACGTTATGGGGCTTGATATTTCCTCCAACGATCTCCTGTTTGCGATACAAGGCACATCGCCACCGCAGGATGAAGTAAATACTGAGGAGGGGAGTGACCAATACCGACCATTGTACACAAATGTTGGACTGAGATGGGAGGAATTGGAAGCCAAAATATGGAAAGGAGGGTTGGAAGTCGTTAATGACGAGTTCTTGGACGTTGAATGCATTGTTATCACTGAAGTGTAAGGAAACCCATCTTCATATGCGAGACAATGCTTATTTTGTGCACAGGATTGAGCATCTTCCTCCAGAAATCTTGCCCGCTTTCGCCCCTGTTCTTCTTGGGATATATCACCCACGCCTATTCCTCATCACGACGCCTTCTTATACCTTCAATGCCCGGTTCACAGCACCCGACGCACCACCATCTGCACGCCAAGGATTTCCTGACCCTACCGGGCGCACTGATAGAATTTTCAGACACAGTGATCATAAGTTCGAGTGGACGGCAGGCGAATTCGATGCCTGGTGTCGTGAGGTCGCTGCTGAATGGGGCTATTCAGTACAAATTTCGAGCATCGGCCATGCTCTTGAGGTGGACGAATGGGGACGAGATGCAGAGTTGGGAGGGGCAACTTCGGTCGCGGTTTTCAAGCGATTAGAGTTGGAAGATAGAGAGAAGAAGGGTCGAGCAGTGTTCCAAAGTTTGGGATTGGAAGGAAAGTCACACGAACTCTTAACGAAACACAAACATTCGGCACACGAACACTCCCAGCGCCCACAATCATTGAAGGACATCAGTCTCGGAGTGAAGGCCAAGATGGAAGAGTTCCGTGAGACGATTTTGAGGGTCGAGGAGCTTTGGTTCGAGCGAGACATCGCCGTGACGTGTGGTGGGTGGATCGAGCTGCTGGTGAGAGCAGTGGAGGACTGTGAATTCTTGGCGTTGAAGAGGGATGGAGATGACCCGAAGAACAAGCGGAGCATGTGGAACGTAGAACTCGTGGGCGGCATTCCTTATGCTAAAGATGCCTGGCCAGCAGGAGGGGAATCCAGCCTGGACCACATTCCGGTGGATTGGATACCAAGAGAAGAGGAAACGGAAAGCGAAGGGGGATGGAATGGTTCGACTGATATGGAGGGAGATATATCATGGAATGGTTCCGAGGACGACGAGGAAGTTGAACTTTCTGATTCTAGTCGATGGCCTGACAGCGGTTGGGGAGACAAGGGTGGTGTTGAGGAATGGGGCAATGTATCTGGGGGAGTATGGGATGTTGAGTGGAATCAAGCCGCTGGCGGGAACGAGACCATACCCCACAGCTCAGGCAGTTCGACCACGGGGTGGGATGGTGATGAGAGTGATGATACTAGTTAACGTGGACTCTGTCTTTGTACATACCACAGTCATGCAAAGGCTAACAGGCTCATGGACATTGCATTATCTAATGATACAAGCTACGAATGATAATTTAGTATCGTTTAAATGTTCAGGACAAGATGGAGCATACCTGGTATAAGTAATACTCCAGGAGAGTGTGCTCATCATGCCTTCGCCTTCAGACTGCGCACTGGAGCTGTCACAGCTGGACGTGAGTATAGCACGCCGGAATGACACAACCGCGTACCAATGAGAGGATGTAATTGTGCAAGATAAGTAACCATCCAGAGGAGATAGCATGCAACGAGCGCTATTAAGAGGCTTGTGCGAATCACTCTACGTGGTCGTCCTGTCAATGCTCATCCGCGGCATAACTGAGTAAATGACACACATTTGCTGGGGCCCCTTCGGCACAAAAAGTACAGCGCTTGCCATAAGGCCAACAACGACGACGAGAACGAAGAAAACGGGCAGAATGGACCCCATGGTTCGATATAAGTGAAACTGGTCGAAGTCACTTCACTTGTCTTCAACTAAATTGACCGTGGGAAACTTTGTGTGAGAATTGCTGCAATTCTTTAGAGTGAACTCGAGAACACGTTGAACGTAACGCAATCTACCCGATGTGTAGCCAGTCAAACTCCAGTTCTTATTATGTTATCTCCTTGCAACGGTTACGGCTCGCCACTACCCAGCTACCTCATCGCTATCTCTTACGAGGGGTGAAACCAGCAACAATGCCATCATAAGCCGGTTTTTTGACCAGGTTCTAGAAAACGTGATATGAAAGGCATGCAACCATATTACTGCAGCCCAGAGAACTCACCTCATCCCAAGGAAGAGGAGCACCTTCACCGGGAAATACACTCGGCACCCAAGAGTACTGAGAATGTTATGTGAGAGGACCCCGTGTGGTTAGAACCCAGTTCTCACTTTGTCAGTGTAGTCCCAAATGGTGACGCCGATGCAACCTGACACGGCTTTGCAGGCGGCGATGACAGTCTGGTAATCCTTCTTTTGCTGCTCCAGCAGGGCAGCAGTCACGGGTAGCGTCATCCTAATGTCCAGCTCCGTGATTGCTACCTCAACACCTAGAGCTGTAAACTGTGCGATATTAGCCTGAATCGTCGAAGGAACCTGTTCGACGATGAGATGGGCCTGAATTCCCACTCCGTCGATTGGGACACGAGAGGCCTTAAGCGACTTGACAAGGTCAACCATAGCAGCAGATTTGGCACCAAGTCCATCGATGTTATAGTC
>JABCKG010000125.1:0-21429 GCA_018851835.1 Hypsizygus ulmarius | reverse complement strand
CCCAGAGCTGCGCAAACGGCCTGTCAATCAAGTACGGGACGCCACACACGCTGCTTTGGACGCCATCTCGCAAACTATTAAGACTGCTCAGAGTATATTCCAGGGAGATGCATCGCGTCCTGCCCTGATTCGACACGTCCTGGAATACATCCATTCCGATGATCATCCTCCTGAGCCCAACCAAATTTTGCCTCCTGAGCTGTACATCACCACTCAGACGCTATTGACCACTCTACCCTCTTCGACACATTTGCTCCTTCTTCCTCCCAACCTGACGTCCTATAAACCCTACGTCGATCTAAATTCGTCCTCGTCATCAATACACAACGAGCAGTTCGCACAGAAAGTGAACGAGTGGTTTCAACAATCTTCCTCTCTTCTGCAAACTGCCGTTGAAAAATGGTTCGCCAATCTCCAGAGCGTCAAAGAAGTATGGAGCGTCAGGGCTTCAACACGCGGTTACCTTTCGGCTTCTGGTTTAGGAACGGAAGAAGTCGCACAGATGATGATTGTTTTGGACGAACTCTCTCGGCGTCGGGTGACTGAGATCTGGAACTTTAAGCTGTCAGAGACTCTAGAGTCCTTCGGAAGCAGTTTAAATTCCACCTTGTCGTCTCTGAATGAGGGTTCAAGGATGACACAGAAACGTACGTTGTCTCTCACAAGGCGTGACTCCAATACTGACTTTGCTTTCCAGGGGCATCTCCAGTTGATCTCTTGTTCCATGCCCCACCTCTTCCAACCTCTTCACAAGCCAGCCTAGGACCGGTTGATGCATCTTTTCAGAAATATAACGCTGCTTTGCGGCGACAATTAATCGGACGTACGTCATTGCTTGACGACGTTCTCGCCACACTCGAGTCGTGTGCTAGGACTATACGGCAGGATCTTGCATATGTGACTGGGAGTGGTGATGGAGCACAGTAAGTAGTTTTGCCTCATTCCCCGTTCGCCGCACCTGCTCATCATGTGTTTCAAGGGAAATGGTCGAGCAGCTGGAAAATGCATACCAGCCTGACGCCGATGCGCTATGTGGCAATGTATTGAATAAGCTGGAACTTGCGGCCAAAGCTCCCATCGAAAATTCTGACATCTACTCAGCGTCTTCTACAGACGGCCTGGTCTTTCTGGCTCGAGTGTCTGACGAAATATCCTCTTCTTCCTTTACCTTGCACATTGGCTGCCAACCGTCGGTTTTACAAGGTAAGAAAATTCCTTCACTGTAACCTCGATGTTTTCTCATGTTTCATACATTAGACTTCTGCGAAAAGACTGCCGCCCTACATGACCGTATCGTTGATCGCTGGCGAACGCATACGGTTTCTCGGATTGTGCAAGAACATCGACCCGCTTTCCATCCAATACACCCCACGTTCAGTAAGTCGCACTCCCAAGCACGCAAAATGCCATTGACGAATGGTCCAGAACTATCAAAACCTTCGGGACCTTCCTCTGGCCTCGTACAGTCTTTACTCTCGCTTTCAAATTCAATCCAAGAGCTGGGCATTTCGCGGAATTCACCACGACAACGTTCCCTTGTGCAGACAACTCTTTACCAGTTTATCATGGATCTGACTGGGGATGGGTGGGAAGGAAATGGAGTGCAGTCACTCTACGACTTGGCGTTCCTTTGGAAACTCGCTGTTGTTCAGGCTGCGGATTGGAGCGATCTTCCCAGCACTCTGGAGCTAAGGATCAGAGCCAAAGTACGCCTCAAGTATCGATAGGATTTTTCGATTTCTGATTTCATTTCAGCTGCGAACGGAAGCTGAGGAAGCTGAGCTCAAAGCAAGTGCTTCAGAGTCGCTTTCCCGGACGCAAACCCTTTTCGCGATACTTCTTCCTGAGCACCCACCGTCCCCAGCGTCGGATGTTCTCGGCAAGGTTTCGGCACTTATGCCATTCGGGATACCACAGGTGGACCAGCAGTTCCAACCTGCCATTGAATTGGCAAAGCCGACCTCGCGTTTCGGGCTGTTGTTAGTTGGAGGCACGTAATACTTATGACCATGGCGACCGTAAATATATATACCGAGAGTGACGAGGAGCCCTTTCAGTGGTGCTCAGGAAGTAAGGCTGGCGTGAGCATCGGTTTCACTGTTTCGGAAGCTAGATTGCGGGTTTGAAGAACGGCGCAAGGTGTCGCGTGCATATATATAGCAATCACACTAACGTCTGAAGGTCAGTGTCGTGGACGCTCTGAACATGAATCCACATTTTCGGCGCTCGTACACACTGCCAGCAATGACACAAAATATAAAGCACTGAGCTTATGCTCCCCCACTTGGCATGAATAAGTACAGGTCGCCCATACAGTGTGAGAAGAAGAACATACACAAGAATATTGTTTCTAAATGTAAGAGTTAGAGATGACTCATGCAAGGTATGAAATGAATCGTTGACGCACATTGGGATGTGAATGAGCTTGACGAAGTAACCTATGAAACCCATGACTCCGAAGCCAATAGCGACCGCCTTGCAAATTTGCAGGAATTCTGTCGAGGGCGTTAGATGTGCTTAGAGTCTGGATGCAATTGCGCATACCCGTTTGTGAGGGTTTTGTGCAACGAGTGAGAAACTGGAGGAAATCACTCATGAGTTTTGTACTATAGGTATTGAGCAAATGGGCTACCTGGTTCCCCTCCTTGATGAACTGCTGGGGAATTTCGAGAAATTCGCGTACTTTGTCGGACATGTCGAAGAGGATAGTTTAAAGGAAGGGATGGCTTGCTGGCGGTTGAGACATTGACGAAATTTTGGACGAGGCCGAGCTCGAGGTGAGTCTCTGTGCGAGTTATTGACATGTAATCTGATGTTTTGCCAGCATCATTCACGCATGAATGTCCCTCAGCAGTGGTCTTGCTCGACTTTCTGGCCTTCGCGTCCTAGCTCGCGTATCCCGAAATGTGCCCAAGCATATCATCATTCGTGCTAACGCCTCCGTTGCCCAGGATGCTGCTAGCCTGAGCTCGATACTCGTGGAGAAGCTGAAATCGAAGGATCGTCTGTCTGCAATCCATACTTACTATCCTGCCCTTGTTGCAGAACTCCAGAAACCTGGGACGCCGTCTTCGAGCACATTCTCCCCTCCCTTGACTCAGCAGCAGCTTGTCATCCTCCTTGACGTCCTTGCGACGTCCGGAAGACCAGCAGATCTCCAACGCATTGAGGAGATACTCCATGATATGACTTCCACGCTCCGGATCGAGCCTACCCTCGACATATATACAGTAATCATCCGCGGTCTCATCAAGTATGGCAATCCCCACACCATACATCGCTGGCTTCTTTCAATGCCATCGCGTCCAGGTCACCTCACACCCACTCTCGAACAGTTCCATATGTTCTTGCAGG
Source organism: Hypsizygus ulmarius (assembly GCA_018851835.1). Classification (NCBI taxonomy): domain Eukaryota; kingdom Fungi; phylum Basidiomycota; class Agaricomycetes; order Agaricales; family Lyophyllaceae; genus Hypsizygus; species Hypsizygus ulmarius. The sequence goes on along the minus strand of JABCKG010000125.1, from coordinate 18,075 downwards.
CTTGTTTGGATCTCTCCTCGTTCAAATTCATGCGGCACGTAGTGAGAACAATGCGTCAAGTCGGTTGCAAGCCTACCAACGAAACTTTCAAATACCTCATCCGAGCTCGTTGGGATGCAGCTACACAAGAGGATAAAATCCCCCACACTGTTGTCTTTTCCTCCATCCTCGATGACATGAAGCTCGAGAATCTGGTGTACGACGCATCCATCAGTGAGCTGCTTTATGACGGCTACGCTCAGCGCGGTCAAGACTTGGCGGCCGAGCGAATACGCGAGTTGTACAAGCTCCGGTTTTTGGATTCCAAGACGCCGCAGAAGCAGCAGGAAGTAGAATGGCACTCCAAACTGTCCCATGCAGCACAGTCCCGTGGGTTGAGGGCGGCGATCAACATGTTGAGGTCATTGGAACCTGAGGGTTGTACCGCATCTCCTTCCGCTTTGCGGTCAATATTGCGTCATTCGAGGTCTATCGACGACCTTCGGACTGTTCAGAAGGAATTCGGCATGGAACCTACCGTAGCTCATTGGTCCATGTTGATCACCAATAATGTACGAACGGGGAAAGTCGGAGATGCGCTCTTGATATACGAGGAGACAAAGAAAGCCGGCGTTGTGCCAGAAGCTTCATTAGTTGGCCCACTCATACACGCACTCTGTCAGACGACGCTGAAACCGCCCTCCGAGGAGTCCCTCGACAAAGCTCTTGATGTATATTATGATCTTGCTGAAGTGGCGCCACCCTCGATACCCCCTGCCGCCCCGAAAGACAATTACGACGATCATTCCGTCGGCCCCGATGCTGGTATATATCATACAATGCTTCGAGGACTTGCCTCGTCACAGAATGTCGAGAAATACTTCCCGATAGCCAAATCATTATTGGAAGACATGGAGTCCCACAAAATATCTACCAACGACAGTATCACGGCGAGCTCCATCATCGTTCTTCTTTTGAAATGTTCTCCCACACTCTCCGATGCCCTCGACGTGTATTACGGCCTTCGCTCCTCCCTTGACGAAAAGGGATACGCCGTGGTCCTTAACGCTTTTTGCAAGTTGTCCTTTGGTAGTGGACTCGAAGTTCCCTCCCTATCGAACTACTTCGACATCGTCAAGGATATGCGCAGAGCAGGTCTCGAGATCACAGTCGAAGTATACACAATCTTACTGCGTCGCCTGGCTGATATTGCAACCAAGGCGCGCGACCCAAAAGTAGAGCTCCCGCCCGACCTGATGGATCAACTCATCACGACCACACGGCGAACACACGACTTCCTCACGCTGGATGCAGCCGTGTCTCCCGACGCGCACGTGTGGAATCAGCTGATGGACACGTACCAACGTCTAGGTTGTTTCGGTGACGCCTACAGGGTGTGGGACACCATGTACCTTTCGGGGAGGTTCGACCACATCAGCGTCAGCATCATTCTTGATGCCTGTGGATATGCCGGCGCATGGCAGGTCGCGAGAAAGATTTTCAGCCAGTTATTCACCGATCGGTTCTCCTTCAACTTGCATAACTGGAATTCTTGGATCGAATGCCTTTGCCGTCTTGGGAAACTCAACGATGCTTTGAAGGTGGTGTGCTTAGAGATGGGAAAGAACCAAAACACGGTGGCGCCGGACGTCGAGTCTGCGAGAATTCTAATAAAATTCGCCCGACGTGACAATCAACAAGCAGCAGTTGCAGAACGGCTGGAACGCTATGTACCTGAATTATACAAGGTACTACCAGATAATTTGCGACGGCCATAATATACGATGCGCTATCTGGTCTAATCTTGGGTCTATTTAACATATATCTTGGGCTCCTCGAAAACATGCAAGAAAGGGGTCTTTATGGTATGATACAATAGATGTGACAAAAGTCTATGCAGCGCATGGTTGAGCAAGGCGCAAGGGCTGGGGGAGCCATCTAAGGGAATAGAGCGCCTAACTAGAGAGATGAAACGGACGGGCGTAGGCGGTCTAACTAGCGAGTTCCTCAACAGTCGGGCAGTCACACTGGAGGAGGTTATTAAACTAGTCATTAAGTTGCTTTCGAAGGAACACTTACGACGAGATTCAAATCTCCGTATGCTGATGAAGGGTTTAGCTGGAGCCACTTAGATAAGGGGCGTTACACACCATCATCGACACGAGCGACAGTTGGCCAGAACTTCTTCTCTGCGAGCCATGGCAAAGGATAGGCAGCGGTTTGGCGAGAATATGGTCTGGATGATTTCATTTGTATGAGCCGCAAATTATTGAGGCTAGCAATAAAAACGCACCGATCCCATTTCGATTTAACGATTACGGAGATGGGGTGAGGCGCATTGGTGAGGATGTTGTTGTCTTTCGGTTGCTTTCCAGTGATGACATCTTCAGCTTCCTGTCGAATTTGAATCATCGCATCACAGAACCTATCATGATCTCAGAAATATGACCAAGTGATATTCGAGGGTAAACCAACCTGTCAAGCTCCTCCAGCGTCTCCGATTCTGTAGGCTCAACCAACATGCAGGTTGAGATAGGCCATGAGCATGTCGGAGGGTGGAACCCATAGTCCTGAAGAACGATTCACGTCAGATAAGAGCTGGTTAACGATTCAGGGAAAAGCCCTCACCTGAAGTCGTTTGGCGAAATCAGTGACCTTCAAACCATGTTTGCTGAACTCAGCGAGGTCAATCAAGAGTTCATGAGCGACCCGGCCGTTTTCGTTCTTATACCGGACGTAGTAATGGTCTGCAAGGCGTCCGGCCATGTAATTTGCATTCAGAAGAGCGAGTTTCGAGGAGTTCGTAAGGCCGTTGCCTCCTAACATCTTGATGTATGCCCATGAGATGATCGCGATAGATGCACTTCCATACGGTGCTCCTGCAACAGATTCAATAGCTTGGTCACCTTTCGCTGGAACGATTGGATGTCTCGGTAGAAATGGCGCCAGATGTTCAGCGGCGCAGATGGGTCTAACGAAAATCATTCATTTTCAACGGACAGGAAGAAAACGAGTACGCTTACCCAACACCAGGACCACCACCTCCATGAGGACTGAAGCTCTGTCAGAAAGGATAGGAGACGTGTTTAGTTCATGACACCTACATTGCAAACGTCTTGTGAAGATTTAAGTGGCAGACATCACCGCCACATGTGGCAGGATTGGTCAGGCCGACCTGGGCATTGAGATTTGCACCTAGGATGAATGGTAAGCCTCAGAAAATATAGGCGTCAAATAGGCGTTACCATCGAGGTAGACTTGCCCGCCATTGTCGTGAATTATTTTGCAGGCCTGTAATGAAAGAATTAGTGGACGCACGTAAAAGTAACATTTTCCAAACTTACATCCTGCACACCAGACTCAAAGACACCAAATGTAGACGGGTATGTGATCTGTTGCAATGTCAGCCAGACATGTAGAGAAAAAGCGCGAGACACGCACCATGAACGCGGCCAATTTATCCTTGTGAAGTTCAGCCTTCGCTTTCAAATCGGCGAGGTCTAAACTTCCATCTTGCACTGCCTTCACCGGAACCACTTTTAGGCCAGCCATGTGCGCAGACTAGACTCCATCAGAATGGATTGCTCAACAACTTGTGAAATTACTTACAGCAGGATTCGTCCCATGCGCACTCAGAGGAATAAGGCAGACATCACGGTGCGCTTCACCTCGCGATTCATGATAAGCACGAATGACACAAAGGCCTGCATACTCTCCGGCAGCACCAGAGTTTGGTTGAAGCGTCGCAGAGTGGAAACCAGTAATCTTGCAAAGGTCATCTTCTAGTTCCTATGTAGAGAACATCAATGCTCCGCTCCGAGATAAAACGGGAAGTTCCAAACCTTGATGATGGTCTGATAACCTTTGACTTGATCAAATGGCGCGAACGGATGAACAGCACTAAATTCGGGCCATGTAAGAGGTATCATGCTGCTGGTGCTGTTCAGCTTCATTGTGCAGCTTCCGAGAGGAATCATGCTGTGAATAAGACTGATATCTTTGGATGCAAGATGGTGAATGTAACGCAGCATCTCCGTCTCGGAGTGGTGCTTGTTGAAGATTGGATGCGGGAGGAACTCGGATGTACGTCGTAAAGATTGCGGGATCGCTGAACCGACAGGTTCATTTAGATCAGACAGAGAAAGCTGTGAGGTAGATGCAGCTGAAGCAAAAACATTGACAAGAGCGACCAATTGGCTGGGAGAGACGCTTTCATCAAAAGTTACACCAATACGTTTGTCATCGATTTGACGCAAATTGATGTTCACGGCTGCTGCTGCTGTGTGGACCGTGCTGGCGCCGCCGGCGACACGCGAGGTGTCAAGAGTGACAGTATCAAAAAATGCGGCGTTCTCCAAAGAATAGCCCAATGATTCAACGGCCGATTTAAATGCCAATGTGTAACCGTGCACTTTGCTCGCAATTTTCCTAATCCCAACCGGTCCGTGATAGATGGCATACATTGCAGCCATGTTGGCCAAAAGCGCCTGACTGGTGCAGATGTTGCTCGTTGCCTTCTCGCGGCGAATGTGCTGTTCACGAGCTTGTGGGAAAAATGTCAATATACATGTCGGCGCGCGATACTTGTGACTTACTTTGCAAGGCCAGTCTGTATGCGGCACCTCCTTCTACATCACGACTTTTACCAATCAAGCGTCCAGGCATCTTTCGTTTGAGTTTATCGGTCACCGCGAAGAAGGCTGCATGAGGGCCTCCATAGCCGGCAGGAACACCGAAACGACCTGAGTTTCCGAGGACTACGTCAGCACCCCATTCGCCGGGTGGCTTCAACATGGCCAACGCTAAGAGATCCGTCGCGCATACAACTAATCCTCCAACAGAGTGAACCGATTCTGCTAAGGAACTGAAATCCTTAATAGAGCCATCGACGTCTGGATATTGGACCAGAACACCACAAAGATCTGAACGCAAATTCTGGTCCTTGAGGGCAGCAACCGCATCCCCAACAACAATACTGATACCAAAGCCTTTGGCCCGTAGACGAAGCACTGGAAGAGTTTGAGGAAGGACCGCAGAATCAACCAAGAATGTCCGTTTCTTCTGCGCCGTTGAGACAAATGACATCAACATCGCCTCCGCCGCCGCCGTGGCTTCGTCAAGAAGGGAAGCGTTGGCGAAATCCATTGCAGTTAAAGATTTGACCATCGTTTGATAATTAACGAGTGACTCCAGCCGACCTGAGGGGAAGATTAAGATGGCTAGGCTTCTCCAATGGGGGAAAATACTACCTTGAGCAATTTCGGGTTGATAGGGCGTGTAAGGCGTGTACCAAGCTGGGTTTTCCATAACCTATGTGGAGTTGAAACAAGCTCAAGGTACTTAACGACGCAATTACGAACGTTCCGCAGAATCACAGGGGGCACAACCGCTGTATGGTACCCCATTCCAATGTAGCTCTTGAAAGGCTTGTTCTGATCTGCCAGAGCCTTAGCCCTCTCATGCAACTCAGACTCGCTGAGGGCTGGAATAGATACGTTGTCAACGGAAGTAGTCGTAACACGGATTTTAGGGGGCACCGCATCTGCAACAAATGCATCCATAGAATCATAACCCAGCTGTGAGAGCATGAGAGAGGCTTCCTGCTCATCCGGTCCAATGTGACGCTCAGGAAAAGTATCGAGAGGCGAAAAGATAGAGGTCTGAGGATGGATGGTTGCCAGTCCTCGAGACCGACGAGCAAGCTTCAAACTGGACGGTGCAATCCGCAAGGCATAGCGCAAGGCTAAAGCCATGGTCGAGGACGCGAAGAGTCGCAGTGGAAGTCACCCGAAGGTGGATGAAGAGCAGGTAAAGGCGATCGGTTCGCCAAGGATCAAAACAACTTGAACCGTGCCCATTCACCGAGTAAAACACTCATGACAAGATTATGCAAAGATACGGACTGGAACTAGGGCGAACGGATTTGCTGGATGTATTGCACAGTGACCAGGCATTGTTTGACAAACGATTGGGCACCATCTTGAACGATGAGGAAGGCGTCGAAAAACAAAAGTCTGGTAATCAACGTGCGCCATCCTTCCTCACTGGGACAAATTTTTTTTCTGACGCGGGAAGTTGTGACATCATGCGCATCTCTTACGGCATCAAGAGGCAAGTCGTCGGCTTTCCGTCCGGCGTCATAGTACTGGCGGCGTTCCGCTCAGAGAGCACACTCAAGTACGGGGTGGTCTGTGCAGAATTCGCGTTAAAATTGCCAACGCGCAGTACCACTGGGTCGGACGTCCACATAGATCCAACACAGTGAACACAGTTGCTAACTTTGAAGTAAAACAGGTATCCTTGCTTAAGAGATTGTATTTCATTGTCCTACAGGATTTTTTTTCTTCATGTCCATGTTCAACAGGTTCCAAAAGACCTGCTCAGGATCTTTAGTGAGTACATTCTAACGAAGTCAGACGTAAACTAAGAAAGATCGGCGACCGGGATTCATCATACAAGAAACACACGCCTTCATCAAGTACAGGTACAACTGAACGCTCACTGAGTTCCCGAGATTCCAGCATCAACCATCTCAGTTATCCAGCCCATCAAGGCCTCATCTCGGATTCGTACCCCTTCCATCAGCCGTCTGACACCAATGAACGCTTTTCGACCGCGCCTCTCACCTTCTCGTTCATTATCTCCCGATTCCCCAAGTCCTGTATCCAATTCGTGCTCTTCCTGTTCCTCTACGATGCCCGGGAAACCAAAATGATCGGCATCGACTCGTGGAGCAGCGTCTGCAGAGGCAAATGATGTGCGGAAAAGTATGCGGATGCAGAGCAATGCTGTTAATGCGCTTGATGACGGATCGACCACTGGTTGTTCGTATGTTATTGTTGTATTATGTGGTGGAGGGGGAGGACGGGTAGTGGGTGTTCCCGTCGGATATGGTGAATCTTCCGTGGGGAGCGTTATATTTTCACTTTGTGAAGGATGCTTTTGAGAGGTTCGAGCACTCGAGAGATGTGTTAAGACGTGAGAACGGAGGGAAGGTTTGGACATGGTATCTCTTGAGCACGTCGACCACAGGCAAGGGGATTCGGAGGTTTCCACGTTGGCCAAATGTTCCAACACGTGTTCGTAGAGCTCTCCTGGGGAAGAGAAGATGGTCTGGGAGCATGTAGACCGATCCCACTGGCATTTGAACCGCTCATTCGCGGAATCCTGGCGTCTATCGACACCCTTCACGATGAATCTTTGAACGGGGCCCTGTAATACCATAGCTTGAGCTTGGGGAAACACGAAGTTAACATTCTTGATGACATCTGAGGCAACGAGCAAAGGGTACTGTTCCTGGAACGGTTGGAATGTGTCCTTATAGAGATTCCAAAAGTCGACCTGGGTAACCTCTCTGTCTGGCTTGGCAACAAACATGGTCCTCATCCTGCAAAGAAATCAGTGTTGTATATCAAGGGAAAGGCCCAAAGTCAACAGACCAATCGTAACATCGCTGGGGTTCAGGTTTTGACAGCAACATGTCGAACTCCTCCTTCGTTAGCTCGTGGTCGTGCAGCGAAATCGTGGTAGAGGGGACAGTATGGATTGGACCAGTGATGTCCAATGTGATCGTTTCTTCTAGGCCGTGTTGCTCGGTAAGAAGAAGATTGACAAGTAGCCTCAGTACCGCAGGCATTTCCGAATGCAGCAGGAACGCTTTAGCCATTGACATATGTGATATGTGCACATATAAATAGTTCAGGCAGGCGTCGATTAATGGCTTATCTACGAAGAGGGGTAGGTATCTGATAGAGGCTCCCAAAGCTGGCGCGTCGGGCATGATGTTGGTGGCATTCGAAGGAGTTGAAAGCGTGACAGTAAGGGCAGTAAGGGCTGCAATTATCATTGTTCGGTTTGAAGATTGGGAGGCGATCTTTTGAAGAGGCGGCAGAGGATTATACGCTACTGGTGTCGTCGCATCAATGGTGATTCTCGACGCGACAACATGATAGAGGTCGATGATATGGAGGACAAATTCAGAGTCTTCATCCCTGTCGCAATCCAAGACGTGTAGTGCGCTTAAAAGCAAAGGCATAGTGTGTGAGTGGCTCGCCAGTGCTATGGCGTTCGATTCCAGCAACGCCGCATTCCGGAGAACGAAAAGGGATTCGAGAGCGTACCGGCGTCGACGAGCGTGGTCAGGGGGAGGAGAAAACAAGAAATGTGCGTCTGTCGAGGTCTTGTAGCCTTCAGTAACGTACCACTCTGGCCAAACGAATAATCCGTCGATGAGACCAGGGATGCTGTTCAATTGAAACTGTTCATTATGGCACAAACGGCAGAGACGGTCTAGAGCCCAGCCAGCCTCTGAGAGGATCCCGGAGCGAAGAGATAGTGCCATCCTGTTGCTCGGAATACCTTCAGTATACCAACCTGGGGGACAAAAAAAATCAGCGCGTCTGGGAAGATTTGAATCATGTTGGTACACTCACGCTCGTAGTCATCTCTGACATCTGCGGCCGGCCTGTGTGGCTGTTGTGGCACGTAGCCACCTCGATAGTAAGTGTTGGCACTTGGAGTCACTCGGTTGGGCACGTACGCAGTCATCGTGCTTGAAGGGGATGTCGAAAAGCGTGACGGAGCAAAATCGCGTCCGTCACGTTTACTGTCACGTCAACGCGAAAGCGTGCTCCGAGTCTTGGCACGAAAGGTTGGGTAAGAAAAGTCCCTTCAAGCCGAAACAGGAAGGCTTTAAAACTCTCGCGAAAGCCTGGAATTGCACGACTAGAAAATAAGATATACAGCTCGACTTGCAAAACATATTCAATCGTTGTTGTCTTCTTCATCAGCTCCATCCTTCCAAAGGGCATACATTTTTCTCCGATTTGAGTCGCGGGTCTCCGGGCGACTTGCCTCCTGGAACACAGATCTCAACAGCTTCTTCCTCAACGTTGAGCCTTCTACCTTGCCTTCTATCTGGGGATCATCGTAGCAAGCATTTGACACAATATTTGAGTATACTTCGGATTCACTCCAACGAGCACGTTTTGTAGCGCGAAAATCGTCTTCGGTGGAGGGCGGGGCAAGGGAAGAGAGGAGAGGTTCAAGAAGGGCGGATTGGATACGCTTGTATGTGACACTTGTTGGAGTATAGGCTGCCAATGACAAGAAAGGTTCGAGGAGCAGGTGCAATGGAGCCGGGGGTGGTGGTTCCGTTTTAAGGCTTCCAAGGACTTTATCAAGTTCCTCAAAATATATGTCGGCCAGATGATAAGCCAGGCCCGTAGGGACTTTAAGATCGGAAGGACTGAATGTATCATTAAACAGGATGTTATGAATGGATTCATCAAGCACTCACCATAATGGACCGCGTGGCCCTGAAAGTATAAGGTTGTACTCGCGACAAGCGCTCTTGTCCCAATTAGCCCGTATTAAAAGGCGGAAGGACACATTCACGAATCTTCTGACAAGCATATAATACTTGTCTATCCTGGTAGCCAACCAGTGTCAGCAGCCTAACACCCATGGAAGATAACCGTGACAAACCGCAGACGATCTATCCCGTTCCACTCGCGAACAATCGTTTCCCAAAATCCACGCAGGAAGGAGAGGGCGGAAGAGGTAGTGGTGATGGTCAGGACGAGGTCGGCCAGTTCTGTTGCCAGTGCTTGCTGTACCAAGGGCTTGTCCGACATCCAGAAGCCGTAAAAAATGCCCTTCCAGAGCTTTTCCATGTCAGGTCTTGATATAGCATCTCTGTCGGGATCGGAGAGGAAGACAGATAAATTTTTGATAGCCTTGTCGCGGGTCTTTTTCTCTTTGTCACCGTCAGCTTGATACGCAATATATACATGTATATACACACCAGTCGACGCGAGATACTTTCCCAGCGGAGGATTTGATACAGGCTCAGATAGCATGGTTTGCAGCTGACTTTTTTCAAAGTCCGGCATGGACGCCAATGACGATATAAAAATAGCAACGCGACTGTGGATGTTATCGAAAGCACCATGTCAAAATCGCCAATAACTTGCCACGGTACAGCATCTCGATAAATCTTTTTATGTTTTCCCTGATGGATTCCTACAGTGCTTGACTCATCCACAGGGAAACCTGCTGCAGGTGTACAGATCCGCCTTCAACAGCTCGAGGTCTCCACAAACGGTGGTCCTGATATTTTCCATCCTCTTGCGAAGGGGTTGGCGCTTCAATTCTCATCACAGTTTCCCTCTTTGACGTCATATTGCAGGTCTACTAACTCGGATGGGCGTTGTCTTGATCTCCTGCCTTCTGCAGGCTCGGAGGAAGAGAAGACCGAGAAAACTGCGCTCGCAACAGGCCAAATGTACAAGGTCGTTTTCAAAACGAAAGAGTACTTCGAGAGCACAAACAGAACCTCATTCTATCCCTGGGTTGAGGTAAATATGCTGATCGACTTAATTCTGGCTGAACGTTCCTCAGCATCGTTCAGATCACATTCACCATCGAGAATCCTGCCGAACACTACCATATACCCTTGCTCATCAGTCCATACTCCTTTACCACGTACAGGGGAAGTTAAGCAACTCGGATCCAATAGTGCAAGGCGAGATAAGCTCGCCAAGTCGATTAAGCAGCATGTATATATATCCAAACACAGCGACGACGAAATGGATTCTGTATCTCTACTGTGTGTCTACCAAATACGCTCAGACGACAAAAAATGATGGAAGGATGGTGAAGTGAGATGGTAATAATGGATGTATATGCAAGTGTACAAGGAATGTGGGGAAAGCAAGGGGAAAAGATGATCAGCTTGGACAGCAGGTAAGAGGGCAAAAACAGAATGACAGTTTGAAACTATCGCGCCCATGTCTGAACTACATCGTACTGAACACCGCGAATATAGCCCCCACGCATCGACGTCTTGACATTCTGTAGGAACTGCTCCCGGTTCTTGGACATTTCCGTCGCGGCCTCTGCGATAACAAGATGTTACACATGACAATGCGAAAGGTTGATAAATGGCCGTCCGCACCTTTGTTGAGGGGATCATCGGCATTTGGTTCTAGGAAAAGGTACTGCAACCCAACCATCACCGAGTTCAGGTTAAGAACAGGCTTCCAGTCTTCTCGAAGGATGTTCAGACAGACGTTGCCTTCTAAGTCAACGTTTGGGTGGTAGATCTGGAACACGGTTAACAGATATACCAGACTGAAATTGGAAGTATAAGCTAGCTTACTTTCTGTGTGCACTTCACTTTGGGAGGTTCATGTGGGTAGTTCGTATTGATGGCGAAGGAGAAAACAAATGAGCCACCCTTGTACATGCCTGTGGGTGGGTAATTTAGCGCAGCAATAATCGTATGTCTATGGTCAGGCGCACCCTCGTCAGGCGTGATTGTTAGAGAAAAGTTGAGAAGATCAGCGGGATCGGGGAAGTCTGTCTTCATCGTTGCCGGGAGATCAAGCTCTGTCAGGTCTGCGATTTAGCAAGTACCGAGAATAAGATTAGCCATCCGTGGAACATCTAGAAAGCTTCTTGACTGTCCCACCTTTCTGCACTCGAATCTGAGCGGCGCTCGTCTTTGGCTTCTTCTTTGCCACTGCATCCTCAGTCTTCTTCATACTCCAGATCTACAGGCACGACGTCATTGATCATCTGTTAATTGGCCGACGAGACTTGGCTCACTTTCAACATAGCCGTAGATGGAGGAACAACAGTCTCGTGTGTTGCAGGTGGTGGTCGGGTGCCAAATTATAAAGGTGTCTGAATTTGGACAGGTCATTCCGACTGGTTCGCAGCCGCTTCGGGGTGTGGCAGTGTCATATCCTATCATGTGTGCCCCACGCCAATGCTGCATTCTGTGCAGTGTGCACCATATGGTCCTTTTCTAGCGATAGCCGTGATCCTCTCAACCGAGGGCTTATGATAGCAAGCTATCTGGGATCCAACCCTTGAAAAATCAACTTGTATCCAGATATCGGGAAATTCAACATTGAACATCCCGCTCATGGCTATCCAGAGGGACCTCTCCATGGATCTACCAGTGATCGACCTTGATATCTTCTTGTCTGGGACTCTTGATTCTCAGCTGGTCACCAACGAGTGTAAAAAGGCGAGTTATCCCTTCGTTCCATACACATTGGTTCAATCAGCTAATCCGAATGTCAAGGCTGCTTCTGCCCTGATCACTTATGGTGCCCTCCTTCTGCGAGATTCCCGCATCTCTGAAGAGGATAATTCCACATTCCTCGATCTATTGGAAGACTACTTCGCGCAACCTGCGGAGGAGTTGAAAAAGGATGAAAGGCCCGAGCTGAACTTTCAAGTCGGTGTCACTCTCGAAAACACTGAGAAACCCAAATGCGCTGTGGACGAACCTTGTCTCCGCATCATCGAGAGACTAGATCCAGCAGAGAGACCCCTGGACATATCTGCACACTTTCCTGATCCGAAATGCAGATTCTTTTGGAAGATGACCGAGAAGCCGCCGTACGAAACACAATTCCCAGGCCTTAACGCTCCAGATGTTATCCCCCAAGCTGAATCCCTGCGTGAGCGATGGCCACTTATTATGGAGCAGTGGGGAAAATCTATGAAGAATGCGTAAGTTAAGAAATCACGGTTTCTTCATTAGTGTCTGTTGTCGCTGAAGAAATCCCCAAAGTGTGGCCAATCTCGCCGAAATGACCGCTATTGGACTTGGCTTGCCTGCGGAGACTTTCAAAGATGCAGGAAGATACGGGTATGCTTTTCCAGGGCAAAGTAATGGTTTCCAGTACCACCGACTGACATGCAATCCTTCGTCAGTCCTCATATTCTAGCTCCCACTGCGTCTGACCTCCTGAAGTACGGAGAAAATAACACTATCCTCGCTGGCTTCCACTCTGACCTCAACTTCCTGACTATCCATGGCCGTTCACGATACCCCGGTTTGCACATCTGGGCAAGGAACACCGGAAAGCGGATTCCGGTCAAGATTCCTCCTGGAAATTACCTCCTCGTACAAGCAGGCAAGCAGCTTGAACATCTGACTGGAGGATTAATCAAAGCTGGATTCCATGAGGTCGTTGTGAATGAGCGGACATTGGAGGTTTGTCTTCTTTGCTTTCTACTCGCCAAGGAGTCTAAGCTTCGCGATCACACTCAGGTTATCCAAGCCCGTAAGGATCAATTCCCAGACCGACCACTCATTCGCATATCCTCGACATTCTTTTGGCATCTCTCATCAGACTTTGATCTTGTGCCAATCCCTGAACTAGCTACGCGTGCTCAAGCGATCAGAGAAGAGCAGAAGAAGCTGGGAGTCGATGATGAAGACACGGCGTACGCTCCCATGAAAGTTGGGCAGCAGGTCCAAAAGTAAAAGGCACTTTCTCATCTAAGTACGCTACTAATGCATCTGCCAGTGAATTGAAACACATTGCTCTCATGACATGACTTTTAACTATTACCCCGAAATAAGGCGAATATGATAAAGAGGTTGTGGCCTAAAGCTCCTAACATATGTCGTAGGAGAATTGCGTTGGAAGGAAGACCTATACTCCACTGGAATGGTTCGGAGGGGATGCAGTTTGCTTGATCAAATTCACATCGAGGGCGTCGTGCGTATTCGTTCCAATATCAGCGCGCACATCAGGATATCATCGAAATAATCATGGCCTTGTGGTGATACCTCAAGCCGGTTCATCTCTGCAGGTCTCCCGTGTTTTCTAAGATGAGTTGGAGGTACAAATTTGGCCAGAACATTAGTTGTTGTCCTGTCCTTAGAGGAAAAGCACTATTCCACGAGGACATGAGAAAGTATGGAAGAAATGAGTCACGAGATAGAACGGACCGTCAAGACACTTCCAGCAGCACTGTCATCCCAAAAGAGTGAGATGGGCTTATCGTGGTCCGATATTCTCCACGTCCATGTCTACCGACAGCACATCTATGAGCCTTGTCCTCCGCAAACAACGAAACGAGCAAACGAACATTGCGGAAAGGCTGATAGCCTGATTTAAGAATATCATTCAAGTAATACTCGTTGCCTCGTATGCAAAGTGTGTTCGGTTTTTTAGAATTTGATAATCCTATCCTGACGGAAGTTGTAGCGAACATGCAATGTGAGCGACTGCATTACTCACTCGAAGTCTCCAACGAACTCGCCCTCCCATGAGTCCCTCTTTATTGTCGTTATATGTGACATGGGAGTGAAACAATTCAGATTTACAGAGATGCAGTACGACGTCCGGGGATGGTCCAAATCCAGTGGCGGTGCGAGAACCATACTGTTCGATGGTGATGTCTGAGGCCAGAAGGTATAGATTATAGAACTCAAAGACTTTCGATTTGCCTGGTATCTGTTCACCAACATTGAGACCGATCACCGAGAAAGCGGACTGTAAGACCAACCCAGGGGGCGAGGCGGTCAAACTTGTCACGCCGTACTGAACAGCAGGGTGGATAGGTGGCGGGGGGGTCCTCAGGCTTGGGGATGGAGAGACGTTGGCAGGGACATCGAGCGCAAGTTTAGCTTGGATTTCGCTACATAAGTAGATGTAGATTTAGCGTTGATTTAAACATGGGCATATAATTTCGTTCAAACCTGGGAGTTGGCAGGATCATTCCACAAGTGGGAGCGCACTTCAGAAGAGAATCGATGCGACACGATGGTCCTGAGACAGCCAAGTCAGACCGTTGGTCGACTTTGTCAGGTCAGCACTGCCTCGAACAGACGACGACATCCACGTCCGGTATAGGGGTAGATGCCATGGACATTTTTTGCCTGGAGGTTAGATCAATCAAGCCACACTTGAAAGAAGGGAGAAAACGAAGAGCAAGTACGGATTGCGAAAGGTTGTGGGAAGTTAGCAACAAGTCAGAAGCACGCGGAAGCATTTCAAGCTCAAGTGTCATCGAAAAAATGTAGTACGATTTAGGTTGAACTAGATCGAAATAAGATCAAGACGATACGCCAAAAGCCTTCAAAACACTCTGCAATTTGACAGTCATTTCATCCCATTCCGCCTCAGCATCGGAGAGGGCAGTGATCGCACCGCCTGCTCCAACTGTCCATTCTTCCGTCCAGGGAGAATCACCATCCGTGCCTTGGGCATGCCCATACTTGAAACAGCTGCGAATGGTGACAGACCAATCTCCACCCCTACCGACGCACCAGTATCCAAAGACACCAGAATAGATACCTCGCTCGTCATCTTCAAGCGTTTGAAGTAACTCGACGCTCCGCTTCTTCGGTGCTCCAGTCATGCTACCTATACATTCATAAGAGATTAGCCTGGCACAGATTGAACGCCGAGGCAGGTGGCCTACCTGGAGGAAGACTCCCTTTCAGGACTTCCCATCCAATTCTACCGTCCGGATCAAGGTCTGCGCTAGAACCCTCTGCCAATTTTCCTTCAATCACACTGACCAGCTGCCAAACAGTTTCATACTCCTCCACTGTACAAAACTGCTTCACCCGTACGTCCTCGCCGACAACACCATGTAAATCGTGTCTGATGAGATCCACAATCATAAGATTTTCCGCCACTTCCTTCGTGGAGCCAGCTAGAAGTTCTTCTGCGACAGCCCGAGTAATTCCTGGGGCTTTGCGAACAGTACCTTTGATGGGCCGCAACTGGCATATTGAATGGGGAGGACGTGAAAATGACAAGAACCGCTCGGGAGAGGAGGATAGAAGCGTGGAAGGATGCAGGCGGAGGAAGGCTGAATGAGGAGCAGGGTTGGTCTTTCGCAACAATTTGTATCGTTCCCATGATGTTGGAGAGGCAATAGAGCATTGAGGGATGGATATACGAGTAGGAGCAGTTAGGCAAAGTTCGTAAGAATCGCCGGCGAAGAGGTGTTCCTTGGCCTGGTTGATGCGAGAGATATAGCGATCTTTGTCAGGAAGCGTAATAACTGGCGGTGGCGTTAATTTCGAGGAAGTAGTGTGGGGAAGTTCACTTGAGGCATGAGTGAGCTGAGACGCAGTGTCTGTGATCCAGGTGTCGTCATCTGGGATGATGGATTGGACGTAAGCCTTGTCTGCGACGATGTCGACAACTACGCTGCGTTCAACGAAGACCAGGTTGACGTCAGGATGGTGGCTTCCTTCTGTGACTTTGCCACCCTGAAAGGGGATATTCAGAGAATGTACACCGAGCTCGTAGCTTAGGTATCCGATCATGCCGCCCCAGAACGGAATTTCTGGAAGGCCGATAGCATTCTGAGCTTGCATGAACGCAGCAAGCCATGACCAGATATCACGAGATCCCAGCTCTTCTAGCATAACGTTCTCCCCGCGTTTGAGGGTCACAAATGTATCGCGCACAAAGTGCGTTATCTGTAAGGACGTCGGTAACAGCGAGGCAATGATAGAAAAGCGGCCAGGGTTGGCCGCAGAGTCAAGCAATGCAAATGGAGAGTCTTCATCCAGAGCACCAAGAAGCTCGCAGATGCGGGTGACAGATAGACTGGCTACGTCAACGACACTTGTAGCAACAGTTGGTCGTGCATGGCCTAGTGCAGGGGGTGGAGAGTGGTGATGGTGATGAGGCCAAGGGTTTCCTATAGCTCGTCTGACCGTTGCATCCCAAGGAGGAACAGTTCTTCCACTTTCTCTCGACCAATCCTGTGCTAAACGCCAGAAATTGCGAAGGACATTCGAACCTCCACCTGCAGTACAGACGGACTCCGGATGATACTGAACGGCCCAAAATGGAAGCGTACTGTGTTTCGCGGCCATGAGAACACGACCGTTGTCTTCTCCATCGTCTGCCCATGCCAGCCCCTCAATTTCACATTCTTCCGGTAATGTCACATGCAATGAATGATATCGGACAGCATGAACCTCCCCAACCTCATGGAACAAGCCATCGCTATCATGCTGTATGGTGGACACCTGCCCATGCTTGACAACGTGTAATCTTTTCAGGAGGGCACCAAATTCGATTGCCATGCTCTGAAGCCCAAGGCAAACTCCAAAGATAGGCAGAACATGATGGTCCTTGACCTTCCATAGATCCTTCACAACGCCGATATCCATAGGATTATCAGGGGATCCTGGTCCCGGGCCGACAATCACGGCCGAGAAGTAGTGTAAATAGGGAATAAGTTCCTGGATTGTGAAGTCGTCGTTCTTGATTATGTGTATAATGCAATTTGGAATGGATAGTCGGCACAGTGAAGCAAGGCTGGAGATTGCTTCGCTCAGTACGATGGTAAATCCAACACAAAGTGTAACTCACTTGAACGTGAACGAATCGTATGAGTCGATGAAGAGTAATCTAGGTTGCCCGATTGTCATTATGGTGAGGGATAAGAGGCCAGAGTCTTCGGGATTTCAATAAATGTTGCAATGAACGAGTCGGCGTAGACTGAGTCGAAGACGTTCCCAAGATTTAAATTAGAGGGTCAAGAGAAAATTGTGACTATACTGTTGAACAAAACTGCCCATGGAACGAGACGAATACGCGTTGTTGACCAGATCAATGGAGAAGAGGATGAAGATGAAGCCATATACAAGGCGGATGTAATTGGGGAGCTTGCTCCCCTTTTATTTGCTTAGTGCTCGAGATTTCTTAGTGACACGTGATCCCCATCAAAAACGCTTGTATTTGCATTTGTGTGGTTTGAGTGCCCGGGCAGCGGGGCCGATTCAAAGCCGGCAACTAGTGAGCGGTCGTTTCCGGCTGAGTTTCAACCATTCAAACACGGCGGCCCGGACGAGTCGCTCAGCGTCCTGCTTCTCCTCATTCCCTGTGCCAGAACTAACAGACAGATATTTTCTTATCATCTGCAAATATAAGGTGCTGATGTACGAGTACTTAGTTGCAATTGATTGTTGACTCCTATCCACTTGCTGCTTCGAGAATTCAAGTTGTGTCCTTGTGATATGGTATACCCTGACTTGGGGACCCATATATTCACCTGTCAATCCATCCAGGGTTCAGATAATATAAAATGGCATGTCACCACAAGGACTAAGTCTCTAATATAAGCCTCTCTCAAAGTACTCCAATGCTGACTTGAGCCCTGCCTGCCAAACACACCTAAGCACCTTTGATGGGTGAGCACTGAGCATGGGTTTCCATCCGGCAATGTACTTATTTGTGACTTATATGTCTGCTAAGTTGAATCCTGCATCATTTTCTATCTACTGCTCTTGTTATACTCGACTATGTAGCA
>JABCKG010000124.1:0-20728 GCA_018851835.1 Hypsizygus ulmarius | reverse complement strand
GGCACAGACGGCGTCAGCAGATGTTCACACCAGCTCCCTAACTGCGGACAGTGTGAGATGATGAAGAGTGTGAGCCACTTGTGAGCCTCGCCTCTCGGGACGACATGATGATACCCAAGATGACTCCAGATGGCGCAACATCCAGCGTTTACCTCCGATATGTCCCAACCCGAGCCTGCGAAGCATCAAAGTGGTATCAAACGTTAGCAAGCACTGACGACATGGCAGTGACTCGCCCCCAACATGGGCGAAGCGAGAGTGCGGGTGGACGTATGGGCTTTACATATATAGATCTTCCCAGACCGCCAGCGATAATTGGGACCGTCAACACGAGGTGTGGACAACTTTGGGAAAGTCCATGGCTGATTACGGTGGACGGACAAATCATTCGAGTTGACGAGACAGAGGCGAAAGGTCCGGCAAAGCAACGTCAATGGCATCGTATGGCTGCCACGATGACACGGTACCGTACCACCTAGGCCCAAGTCCTGATGATGAATATGGACACCAGGGCTTCGAAAAACGCAAGAAATGAGTACATTCTCGGTCGCATCGTTAAAATCGGATCTTCTCAGGTAAAGAAACCATTATCTGTGGGATTTCAGCAACGAGAGATTGTGCAATATATCGCTTTGTAAGATAGCATTGGAATCCGGGCAAACGCATGAAGTCCAAGATGTTGACCTAGATGAATCCTGATCGAACTTTCGCTCACGGGACAACATCGGCATGTAAGATTCCTTCTTCACTTTTCTCGAAATGGTGAGTTAGCATGGAAGCACCAGGGGTTTTGCAATTTGCGAAACGAACACAAATCAAAGACGCGGGATGGGGGACCTTGATCGCGTTAAAATACCTGCACTCGCGCATATACGAAAAAAGTTCACATCGGACTGATTACTCACCGGGGACCTGTGGTCGATACACCACAACGCTCACTGTTAAAGAGCATTTGAATGAAACCGGCGCACAGTTGTGGCGAGTGAAGACTTTCCGTGGCGCGGAACTCGAATGCGAATAATTAGCAAGGAAGCGCCTTCATAGCAGAACAAGGCGAAAACAAAAAAAAGAATAGGAAACGTCGTGATTACATCGAGGCAAACACCGCATCCTATCCACACTTCTGCCTGTCCTCCCTGTCCCTCGTTACCCCGACACCCCGACCTCCCGATTCTGGTCATCGCTAAATATAACCAATCCTCAGCCATATCACGATGTTTTGCATCTGACTGTCTAGTCGAGGCTGGCTTTGGCATCTCCACCCTCAACGTCGAAGTTTTCGACCAAATCAGGAACATCATCGTCATCATCCTCTTCAGCCGCACCTCCCGCTGCTGGCCTCTGCTGTTGGATGGCCTGGTACGATTCTGCAAGTTTTCGGAGCGAAGCAAGGGAGTCGGGTCCAAGTTGGTTTAGGATGCCAGGAACGAGCTCTGTGAGTTCCTTCACGTGGCCTGTACCATAGATCGCGAAGGTGTTGGCCGAAACAGCCGCATGCACTGTTTAAACAAATAATTAAGCAAAGTTCCGGTACATACATGATTCTAGAGCGACACGTGAAGCCATAACAGTGACACCAACCTTTCGGGGCCGTGAAATGGAGCACGTTTCCGTCCTCTCTGAACATATTGACTTCTTCTACGCCAGGGATGGGCTGAACATTCAGCTTTTTAAGTGCGCCCTGCAGCTTTTTGTCGTCCTGCGCCGCCGAGGGCTTGGCTTTCCGCACAATTTTTCGTCGCACAGTTCCCTTACCACCTAGTAACAGGACCGCGTAGGATTTGAAAGATACGAATCAGTACACACAAGAAACTTGGCCTTGGACGCCATTTCCAGGCGAAGAGCTCACCGATCCTGTTCGCTGCGGCTGCAGCCTGCAACTTTGCCAATTTCGCGGGGTCCATGATGTTTCAGCGTTTGTAGATCGGGGAAACCTACGGACAGTGCTTGGATTAGGGCGTTGTCGCCGCTGTCCGGATGAATAGTGAATTAAGGTTCAGACCAAATATTCGTTTCTACCAGCAAATTATTCTCCAATTGATTCTCGATTTGGTATGTAACTTCGACCAATTCCTCAACGAGTATTGGTGTCTTGATGGATACGAAGGCCACATACGAGAACGAAGCCGACTCTGCAAAGGCTACACCGGAGCTTGTGCGTTTCTTCGCTTGACACATCGATCTTGAACAATCTAATCATGATCAGCTTCGACGAAACTTGTTCGAAACGCCCTACGCTCACGCCCTCCTCGCGTTCGCCGGCACCGCCGACGCGCCCAGAGAACCTGTCGGTTTAGCTCTGTATTTCTTCAACTTCTCGACCTGGACGGGTAAACCTGGATTATACGTACGTAGTTAGAACCCTGGATAGCATCCAACTGAAGGAACCCGTCTATTGAATGCACAGCTTGAAGACTTATACGTTAAGGAGACATATAGAGCCAACGGAATTGGCAAAGCATTATTTGTAGAGCTAGGCAAAGTTGCCCAAGCCAAGGTAAATGAACTGGCAACCCTGACCTCGAAGACATCAGAAGCGACTACCTTCGCTAACGCTGTATCTATGACAGGATTGTGCGAGACTGGATTGGGCCGTTCTCAAGGTCCGTGATCTTGGCTGAAACCTATAGAGACCAATAGTTTATTCACCGAGTTTTCCATGGGTCGTGATCACTTGCGGTGTTGCAGTGGAACAAGCCGTCCATCGACTTCTATGAAAAGAGCCTGGGCGCGAAGGCAATGTCCGAATGGGTTGGCATGAGGCTCGAGGAAGACGGCATTGAGAACCTGAAGAGATTTGTTCCCGGTGGTCAAGCTGCAGCATAGGGCTGATACCCTTTGCAGCTTACGGTAGTCGTACCTGTCACACAATGTACTTTCACCTTCCATGTCGCAAAGTCGCGTATGTTTCCCAGGTATGCAAGAAATTGTAAGAGAAAATCCCACTGGTATAAGAAAAGAACTAGCTGATTAGACGCCGTCGTAGCTTGCACCGCCAGCCTGGTTAATCGCCAGAAAGGATTCCCCGACGATCTTCTTAGAATTGTTTACGGCAAGATGGGAAGCGAACTCACCTTCCGCAACCTCACAACTATAGGATCCTCGTTCAAATCGTCTTTCTCTCGCGCCGCAATTTCAATCGAGAATACCCGTAGAACGCGTTTGACATCTCCAGCCTGCACGGAGATCTGGGGGACGTGGATCAAAATACGAACGGTATGTCATCAAAGAGATCGCGCCAGCCAACACACCTTGGCTTTCCTCATCACCTTGCAATACGGTCCTATCCAAACCTGATGGGATGCGGCAACGTTGTCAGGTCAAGCATATCAAAGTGAGAAATGCTTAACTCACCACGAGTATGAACTTCTCGCGCGTTGACTCCTTATCGTTAGAATAGGTAACACGCGCGTAAGCGTAGGACGCCTTGGAGTCATCTAGAGCTTCTCGTAGCTCGGCAAGGCCGCCTGTTCCCGTCTGCGTGACTTGAAGCTTGTCCGAGCGGTCAGACTCGTAATCCAATAGAAGCCAGTTCGTTTCAGATTTGTCGGAACGGACATCGAGGTAAGCTACGTGACGATGGTCAGATCATTGGCGAAATAGCTAGCAACAGTTCGGTAGAGGATTGCAAAACCATATAGAAGATCGATCGATTGGGTTTACACAGGGTCCAAAGAGTTTTCGAGTACTGAATGGGAGGAACAAACCTTCGTCGATCTTGGGCTCAGAGAGGTCGGCCATGGTGTGCGGGTTAGATTATTGATTGAACGAAATGGAAGGACGAAGAACTGAAGTGGATTGAGTCAAAAATTGGAAGAGATTCTAGGAGACGTCTAAATGTTTGAATACGCGCTCAGCAACCATTTCGACGGACGAGCTGGCAGTGCGGCTTCTACCGACTGATCATATCAGTGCTAAATACGGTAAGAGCGCGCTTCTAATCTTTTCTTCCCACAAGTTCAGTCAAACCACCATGTCGTTTTGGTTTCGCAAGGTCTCTCTGCTAAATTGCCATCGAGCCACCCTAGCGCGATTGTATTCGGCGGACATTGGCCCAGAATCGCGTCACAAATGGGGTCTCGCAGGACTCCCAAGGCCAAAATCCCTCTTTGACGACGACACCCCTGTTGACTTGACGGAGGACAACGAAATCGTGAATGGAGCCAGACCGAACACCCCTTTGCCCCATCTTCGGCATCCACCTGATAAAGCTACCCCTCCTGAATTCAAAACCCATCGTGAAGCCATGCGAAAGAATTTCCCGGACGGGTGGGCGCCACCGCGGAAACTTTCTCGGGAAGCAATGGAGGGCCTCCGTCAGATGCACAGGTTCGATCCCGAAAAGTTCAGCACCCCAGTGCTCGCGGAGAAGTTCAGGGTCAGCCCGGAGGCCGTGAGGAGGATTCTGAAGAGCAAGTGGGAACCACCGAGGGAGAAGAGGCTGAAGATCGCGGAAAGAGAAAGGGAAGAACGAGCGGCCTACTTCAAGCTGAACAGGGAACGAGAGAGGATTGAAGCACGGCGGGTGGCGGAGAGTGCGAGGGCAGGTGATACCCGGGACAGGTTGACATTCGAATAGATCTTCTTCCGCTCATTTCATGGTTTTCGAGCAGGAAGAGCGCCTCGTGTTGGCCACGACGATCTACTCACGGGTCCACAATATACCTTTTGCTTTCGTTCCCGTATCTTGAGAAGCAATATTGCTGTAGCAGACAGTGTAACTGTTACAAAATGATTTCTTTATTTCGTGTCGTGCATGCACTGATATATACATAGGTTAGAAATATATACTTGAGAATCACCTAGAGCATCTAGCCTCTATAAGTATAAATATTATTCCATCCAAAATGGGTCCTGAGGTCAATATGTGTATGTCTTGTAGATCGCTGAAAGGGTTGCTATAACTGATCAAGAAATAAAAGAAACGAGGGTGAGCAGTAGAGATTGTTGGGGTAATTAGATATGCAATAGTATGGGGAAAGGCGAACGAAAACATCTATAAAGGAATGTCCGACCTTTCATATCTCAGATACGCAGTCTTTTCGGGTGGCGGGCGGCACAAGAGGATATCGTTCCAATTGGGCGTGGGAATGGTAGGCAGGCCGGACTTGTCAACAACGATATGACGGAAACCGAGAGCAAACATCGCTGTAACGAGTTTGAGTTCAAATTTGGCAAGTCTCGTTCCAAGGCAAAGTGTTTTCCCTGAAATCGTCGTGTCAATGTTCACGATAATCATAAATTCGAAAGCGTTAGTAAAACGTACCTCCTCCCCAGCCAACGTATCCAAACGGAGTATTCTTAATATCTTCCCGTCCTGGTTTAAATGCCCAAGGATCGGGATAGAGTGCGGGATCGAGATGAACGTCGCTGAAGGGATAAACAACGTAGGAGCCTGTAGGAATTAATTTTCCGTCGATATAAATCGGAGGTCCGATATTGCGCCTCATAGCTGTGTGTGGTTGGGCTACACGAGTTGTTTCTTTGATGATAGCATCAAGGACAGGGGTCTCGGACTCCCAAGCTTCGAGCGGAATAGTAGCCAGCCGCGAAGACAATGATTCTGAAGTGGTGGTTACAGGACTGGCCGCGAGCAGAGACTCGACCTCCACTGCTGCTTTGGAACGCCATTCCGGATGGCTGCCAAGGAAGGTCATCATCCAGGATGCCGTTGTGCCAGTGGCTCGGGCGCCGGCGATTAAAAGTCCCATAATGAACTGAAGTGTCCAATATGTTAGCGGCGGAAAGATAGGTGATATGAAGTCAGAGACGTACCCCGACCACAACCAGTCTGTCATCTCCGGAATCAATAAGCATCTGCAGAGTATCATTGCGAGAGATTCCGCTCTGTTCCCTAGTATTGATGGCGGCGACTACGATGTCGTAAATTTCTTTCGTCGCCCAGAGCTTCTCTAGCATAGCCGGTGTGGGAAGCCATGGGAGTAGGACGGTGGCCGGAGTGGTGCCGTGATCGAGAGTATCGTACAGTTTCTTGAGTCGTGCGACGAGAACCGGGTCATCAGATAGTTCAGTACAGGATAAGCTTCGGAGGGTCGTCTGGAAAATAAGCTGCAAAAATTGCGAATTTGATCAGTGATTTGGCTCTAAAGACGGCACAGAGGACCTACTTCGTAGACACTTTCGAAAGGATCAAAGGTGCCGGATGCTCCCCACGTTTCCATTACCCTTCGAGAATCTTCCAAGATCAGAGGAATGACTGTGAACGTCGTTCAGACTGGTCCATATTGCACTTATAAGAGGAAAGAGCTTACGATCGCTGAGCGCCAAGTTTCTTTGTACCATGGCCAGACGTTTGTGAATCATCGAGATGCGTTTCGTTTGGAGGTCGGAGGTCACTCCTCGGACCATAGGTATCTAGTTTAAAGTTAAGATATAGCTATTACCAATGACGGGGTTTACGAACCGCGCCAGAAAGTATCTTGAAGCCTTCTGTGAGGTCAAGGCCTTTGGCAGTAAAAAATGTCTGCCGAGCGCTCTCCCCAGAGACAACAATGACTTGATTCTAGATATGAAGAGTTGGCCTAAGGACACAAGCATATCGCTACATCTGCAGAACGGGAAGACGTACGCGCAAGAGTTGGAATTGGAACACAGATTGTCCAGTCGCGTGAAACGCCCAGTTCAGAAAGTCATAGCGGCGTCGAAAGAAAGGAGTGATCGCGAAAATAGAATAATAAGGTAGTGTTGCGGGGGCATCAGCTGCATCCGACTGTAAAGCTGAAGTAATGAGGACGATAGTGAGAAATATTACGACAGCCAAAGTGAATTGTGTCGGAAAGCCCGCAGCAAGGAAGGCGTTGGCCGCAGATTCGAGGCCTATAGAGTATGGCATGCTAAATAAGATGTAGAGCCGCGTGGGATATGCGCTCAGACGGGGAAACTCCGTTCGGGCTTGGTGCAGTTACGACAGAAGAGTACCACTGGGTGGCTTTTATACCAAGCAATGGTAACCGCGCCCGCAGAAAAGGGGAGAATCTGGAGATTGTCAGCATCCGGATGGGAAATGATCAAACATTTCTTGAGAATGAAAGCGGAAGAAGAAATTCGAGATCGGACACTCGGGTTGCAACGTTCTTGGAGATCTTTGAATCGAAGTGGCGATCCAACTGAGAGGTGTATGAGGCGGTACCGAAAAGAGAATCGCCGTCACGAAGCTTTTCGACATGTGTAATATGGACTTACGGCACGTGGAAAACCACCCCTCGAATCCCTCGATCATATTGCAACCTCTTATTGCACAACACAGGACATGCTCGTTTCAATAAGCACACTGCTGATACCGATTCTGGCCCGGATCACTCGTTGCTTGGTTTGGTCGTAGAAACTGGGGTTCGAGCTTGATGAATCCTGTGCAATCCCATCTCTTCCGCCCCAACATTTGGAGTTCGGGCGCATTCTCAAATGTCAAAGGATTTTTCAAACATTTGAGATTGCGGCAAACAGGCTTCTCTGTCTGTCTCCCTGCAAATCGTTGCGGTGATAAGTTTGTCAGTTGTATTGTTGCTTGACTGATATGATGAATGATTGTGACCATAATGTTTCGACTTGTGTACCAGGCTGCGATATTACCACCCGCAGGGCATCGCACACCTTTGAAGCGGCTCCGAACATCACACGATGTATTGAGCCTTTATGTTGAACGACCATCGAGAGCTGGGACGATGTGTCCCGAAAGGCTGGCGTCGACAGATCAGGAGTCCGGATCTGATAAGAATTCAAGCAATGTGTGTTATGTGTGGCCGAGATTCTAGAGTGTAAGTATGATAAGGAACAGCACAATGTCTATTTCAATCGTCCTGTCATACAACATCAGAAACTGGACGGAAACGCCAGAGACAAACATAGACGTGCCTTAAATTGCCGCACAATCGAAAGCACCGCCGCCCGATGTTGACAGTTTTCTTAATTTATCAATTTATCTATTGATGAAATCTCCTAACTTATACCAAAGATTTAACAGGGCGGTCGCGACAGCCGATAATCAAAGGCTTTCAAAGCTCCATGATAATGCGCCAATGCGGCGAAAACGACACAGAAATGGAAGATTTGATGCGATGCAAAGAAATAATCGAATCGTCCTGGATCCAACCGCTCTGGAATCCGGTTCGCGCTTGAAAAGTATAGGTTAATTCGGAACTTCCATCTTAGTGAAACAAGAAGACGGAAATGATGATGGAGAGGTGTGAAGCAACGAGGAATGGACATACTAAAGCAACGCGCCTATAATGTAAAGCGCGCCTGAAGTAACCAGCCACCCTAAGCCCATTTCTGCGAAGAGATGGCGAGCTCCATGGATCACAAGCAAGTGCGAAATGGGTAAGATTGCGCATAGTCCGAGGCCTATGAATACTGCTGTTCTGGCACCACGATGTGTGGGCTTTGCATATTCCGGGTTGAGAACAATATAAGACGCGCCTGTACGTTGGTGAATTTTGGAAGTAACGATCGCGATCACAAATTCATCTCGAAGTCAGTTTTGATCATGATCATGCCATGGCTATTTCACTCACCAAGCCCAATGACGGTGATTGACAGGATATGAAACAGTTGAAGATGTGGTTGACAGTAGAATCCATATCGGAGAAATGGATAGAAAGATCCCACTATCAAAACCACGATTCCTGAATAGTCAAATGCGTGGCAGCGAGACGAAACCTGCGAGGACGCAAGAATTCCATATCATACGGCATTGAAACGCGCGGTCACATGCGTAAATCGTACCTTTTCCGAGTGGCAATTCATAATGTGATAAAAGGAACTAGCCGAGAGGCAAAATACTGCGGAGGAAAAAAACACGGTGAAGACCGCGCGGTCCACCCAAGTCGTGCCCGAATGGTGTTTAGAGTTGAAATTCGCCATAAGATAAATGAAGAGAGCAGCGCCCCAGAGGTGGCTGTGGATATTGACTAACAGTTTCGCGGTTACATGAGCTTAATTTGAGAGGTTAAAAAAAGGGTGATTACCTGTCTCATTGTGTAAATCTCGAAAAGGAAGTTCGTCAAAAATAATGCAGACGTCGATGATAGTCACTGCGACGAACATGCATACACAGAAGTCAGACATCCTCGCCAATTGTTTTGGACCCTGCATCGTGCTGAACAGCCGTCAGCGATTGAAAGTTATACTGACGTACTGCCTGTAACCATGGACGATGTACTCGTTATCCTTTTGCCACGCTGCGAGTTCTGTCCAATGCAATGTCTTGTGGTTTCGCGAGCGCCGATCATCAAAAATGGAGGTGTCCTTTGCAGAAGTGCGTCGACTAATGGAACCTGGCATTTTTAAGAGTGAGTAGACCAAGAGTAGACCACCGTATGCGTGGGTCTACGTAGGGATCTTCAAAGTTGACGTCGAAATTCAACAGCGGATCGCCGGTTCTCGGGGCGGATTAGGCGGGCCGGCACATGTGACCATTTGTCAGTGGACCGTGCCGAGCCTCCGACTCGGACACACCTCACACCTCTCCCCTGGCAACTCTCCGCTAAAAGTTCACGAAGCTCTCTTGAAAGTAAGGCCATCGCCTGGTGAACTACAGTATTCTCTTCACGAACTACTCTCACGTGGGTAGTGACTATCTGCAGGCTGAGCTATGGGAACCAAATTGAATGTCGAGGGCATCTTACTCTTTGAGCAACCTTTCGCTCGTGTGCGTCTGCCACCTCTGCCTTTCTCGGCCTACATTGATATGGTTCATAAACAAAAAGGTCCCTTATGAGAACTACCGGAAAGTCTTCCGCGCCTCCCAGAAGAATGTAGAACGCGAGTTGGGAGCTGTCCATAGTTTGTCGGCTGATCTTGCAAGTCGTGGCTCTAGTGGAAGCCTTGGGAAGGACGAAGCTTTGAATTCCGTCGATACAATGATCGGAAGGGTGGAGAGTTTGAAACGCAAGGTCCGCTGCATCCATATCCTGCAGATCCTTGTTTCATGTTTTGTATTCAGCTCTCTGATCTGCAAGAAACTGCGGGAAAGCCCACGCAGGATGTTATGCGCGAGCGGCTACATCACCTCGCGACAGTTGAAATGCTACAGGCAGCTTCTGGGCCTGAATATAACAGATGGGCAGATACACGACTGGATCGGTGGCTTGTCGACTGGTCATTACGATCCGGGATGGAGAGAACAGCCAGAAGAATTGCGAAAGATAAGAATATTGAGGTACGTGGCGCAAAGTCATTTGTATATGATGCTGACATTTCACGGTAGACTCTTGTGGATATCGACCTGTTTATGGACATTCGACGCATCGAGAATGCGCTGTCCGAGCGCAGTTGTACGGAAGCTTTAGCTTGGTGTAGCGAGAACAAGATTGCGCTCCGTAAAATGAAGGTCCGTATACTGTTTGAAGCCATCGCAAAATTCACTCATATCTTGGATGCAGAGCACCCTTGAGTTTGAGCTTCGCCTCCAGGAATATATCGAATTATCCAGGGATCGCAAGGCGCAAGACGCCATCGCATACTGCAGAAAATATTTGATACCGTGGCAGGAAACACATTTGTCACAGATTCGAACTGCATCTGCGTTATTAGCCTTCCATCCCAACACGTCATGTGGGCCTTATAAAGTTAATACATCGATCCAGCTGGGGTATAGTAACACTGATATTGAATTAATTTTATGCAGCGACTTTACAATCCCGCACGATGGCACGATCTTATCCACTCGTTCCGAGTCGCAATCTACACGTTGAACATGCTTCCCACTGAACCCCTACTCCATCTTGCACTGTACGCCGGCCTAGCGTCACTGAAACTTCCAGTGTGCTATGACCCGTTGACAAAGAATGTCGACTGTCCTGTTTGCGACGGCGATACTACCTCCGGATCACAGGGTCTCGGGATAGGCAAGCTCGCAGAAGAGGTCCCGTTCAGTCATCACGCAAATTCAACCATTGTATGTCGCATAAGTGGTAAGATCATGGATGAAGACAATATGCCCATGGCGTTCCCAAACGGCAATGTGTATTCTAGAGAGGTGGGCCATCCTTCCTCCCGTTTTAGCCTGGAATTGAAATCTTTGCAGGCCCTGGAGGAAATGGCGGCCAAGAACGGGGGACTGGTGACATGTCCACGTACTGGAAGTGTCTGTGATTATTCTGTACTGAGAAAGGTGTTTATTTCCTAGACCGTCTTCTAGAGGATTGTGTAATATTGTATGTAAAGTACTGAGCTGTGCAAAGTGTACGATTAGTTGACAGTGTCTGAAAGTTATGGTCATATGGCCTCTTCACTTGCCATTAAGTAGGCTGTCTCTTTGAACTTTCAATTCGACCCATGCCTAAGGGCCAAGAATACTGAGGGTTCAATAATTTCTGGTCACTGGTGCAATCGCCAGAGCTTCTATCATAAGAAGCAGAAGGCAAAAATTTTGCCCACTGACTGGATTGAACAATCGACCTCACCATTACACCTCATAAATCTAGGAGCTACGAGTGGCGCGCTCTACCACTGAGCTAAGCGGGCTGTTACTCAAAGGGCAACGCAGATAAACATATACACATCACTATTATATTTGCTTCCGTACTCGGATTATAGGTAGTGTACTTCACTGTTGGTTCTCCACATACTCTCCACATGATGTTCTGTTCAATATATCGAGACGGTCTCGCCAAGCTCGCATTGTCTCCAGATTTGTCCCGAACTTCCAAACCAGCTGCTCACCAGGCTCCAGCTTCCAGCATCGGCCCCATCGGCGTGATTGACGGGGCCGATCAGTGGCTCTCAAGCTAGCTATTCGATCTCTCAACAACTTGCAATCCTCGTTGTGCTGTCTCTGAACGAGTGTCTGCGTGCCGTCTCTGAATGTGAGCCAGGTTTAAAGTTGGAGAGCAATTGCTGCGTCTTAGCTGGTCTTGACCTAGTTTATATGGCTTCCACTTTCATAATGGATGTCCTCATTTGCTGCACGTCATTGGGACACGATGACCAGCGTCTGCTATTTGAACACTTTCCTCCGTGGCTGCTGGCATATTCTTCACCTTGGACCCTCATTCGAGTCTCCTCAATGAAACCCTCGTCAACAATCCCATCTTGCTATTTATGTAATTCAGTCTCCATGAAAGCCGGCTACATTTATCTGGCTAGCACAACACGCGACTTGACAACGCGTGAGCAACCTTTCAGCAAGTCTGCCTATTGATCTATCGTGAAGTGGCCATGTCTATGGATGAAAACCGGTGTCTTCCTCTTACCAATAGCCATCAAAATGGCAGGACCATTATACCGCTTTGCCTTCTACATATCAATGCTTGAGCAAATTGATGCCTATCAAGGCACTCTGAGAACATTTCCACTATCATTTGCACGAGTCATAATGTCCCCTCCCCACCACGCTACTCAGAGAGATCTCGATGGTTACTCAATGGTCAAATATATAAGTTCTGTTGGCCCCTCGCCTTAGGACATCTCACTTACGACCTTATATGATGGTGGAACTAACAATAGGAACAGTCTGAAATGTGACCTCCCTAGCTGCGTCGAAGTCGACGCGGTTCCTATCAATGGGACACTCCCAGGTGTCTCGCGTCCAATACAAGTCTATCACCACTCGATGGAGCTCGTCTTCCGGTTCTGGCGAAGCTGCCCAAAGCGCGATCATGCGCTCAAGCGCGCGACATCGGCGGCTCAGGTTCCTCGCCGCTCTATTCCCCTGAAACATGATTGATCGAATTCATTTCCCCTGCACACCAATTCCTGCGCAGACCGGTCAACTAGTGAAGATTCGGTATGCCTTCTCCGCGACGGTGCCGTGCAGGGAGTTCAAAAGACAACGTATGCGGCGGGTGGATTTTTCGACTGTACAGTGAAGGTCTCGTATTGGCCAGATTTTATTCCACTAGAAACCCAGCATGGACTCACCCGCGCCTACTTCTGTTGCGGGGCCAATTCAAGGACGGTGTCGAGAGCGTATATTCCCCCGCTTGAGCATTAGCATACACTCCGTTGCCGGGATTTCTCTGAGCGTCCTTACAAACCTTCCTCCAGATGTGATACTATATCCTTTTCCACCGATGCCGCAATATACGGTAGAAATTGCTGAGCTGAGATGGCAGTGGCTGATGGTACAACAAGTACTTCCCTGTTAACCCCACTTTGTACACTTACCCATCGTATGTATCGATTAATTATGAAAATACTACGTACTGCGCTATACTTTCCTCAGTATCGACTGCATGCCTTTTGGTAATAAAGGCAAACGACGATTGGAGAGGATTTGGGCGTCCCAAGAACCACTGAAACAAGGGGCTACAGCTTCCCTGTCCGTTGGAGAAAAATCGATAGCATCGAGGAAAATCTTCTCATTTGTTCTCTGTTCGAGAATCCGTTGTCGAAGTGTTCTGTTTCCGCTCTCGCCTCCAAGCCCACAGCTCTCTGAGTGCAGCCACAAACAATGGGATAACTGCGCTTGCGAACATTGGTGTGTAGACAGCATACTTGTGCTCCGCGGGGAAGTACAGCAAAGCAAGCATACCAGGGTTGAAAAATGCCCTGGACGAAAGGGTAAAGGCCCGGGCAGAGTGGCGAAGGGTCTCAATCAACGACATTGTGGAGGCGTCATACATCTAGAAAAAGTTGTCTGAGTACAAGTAACACAAATTGAAAATAAGACGAACATTTTCGAGCGCGATCAATGTGTTTTGGATATCATCTCTGACATCCTGACCCACTGGCATATTCTCGATCTGGTCAACCAACTTTACGATGCTCTCGAGGGTGTCTTTTGAACTTTGAGCGTTGTTCAGCGCACGATACCGAAGAAGGGCGTCCAATTGCCAGTCCGTGAGGATGTCATTGCTGAACACTTTCTGGATGTTGGACGGTAAAAGAGGTACGCCAAGAAGAGAAAGGAGGTGGCTGGAGAAAGCTGAAAAAATGGTATCGAGATCGGTTGATGAGAGTTCTGACTCTGTATGGTTATTCTGCGAGGACGGGTTGTGGATAACGATACCACCCCACTGAGGAAGGAGAAATGCATTTGAGGGTGTGATATCGCCTACTAAGTATATTAATGTTATGGATAACGGATGTGAAGATAAGGGGCACCTTTGTGATCCAGGATATGTACAGGCCGTCGCTCGGCTGACGGAATGAAAAGGACAAAATGCAACACAGGATCGTTAGAAGCACTTGAGGCTGATATGCCATCAGCGAAGTTGTCAAGAAGTAACTTCTACACCTACATAAAGTCCATTCAGCCGAGTTGACGAAGACTGTGAGATCTTCTGGAGTTATTCCGAGGGCGTTGTCGAGTTGTTGAGGGTTAAACGCAAGTGGAGCATGAAACTGCACTTGACTCTCAAGTGTGAAGTTGTGCAAAACCGAGAGTCTTTCGAGAATTGGCGAAATATGACCTATTTCATGTATCATTCACATCACAGGGGCACAGGCAGGAACGGCTACATACGGAGAATCGCGGTTGACACGTCCCACTTGCTGAAGGCAATGCCTGCTGCAGCATCCTCATTCAGAAGACTGAAGGACAAGCGATATCGAGGGGAATATTGGGCAACACGGTGCTCCGGCTCGGAGGTTGAGAGGTAGGGTGCGATGAGGTCAGAGAGCACATCTATAATCCCAGAAGCTGGAAGCAGCTTAATTTATAGTCTCGGTGTCAGGAATTGCGGACTCACTGGTTTGCGCTTCAATAGGATAAACCAGCGTCCTGTCCGACAGGACAGGGACTTTACCACTGTGAATGATGTATGTGCCATTCACGGCTTCCATCATATGAGGTCAAAGTAAACTCATTTCGAAATGGTTTGCGACACACTTACCAGATGAATTGCTCACTTGCACGTCCAAGCCATTCCATCGCTCGGGTGCTTGCTCGATACGCCTATTGAGAGAATCTTGCAGTTGTGAAGCCACTGAAGGGCTGTCTGGACCAACGTCAATGGCTAGTCTGACGGGAATTTGAAGGCGTTTCTGAGCATTCGAAGTGACCTGAGAAGAAGGCAGTGAAAGCCGTTCAATGCTTGTCGTGGACCACCACAGCGGTAAAGCCAATATAATGAAGATCCAGTAAGCTGATATTATAGACCTCCGAACATTATCGGCTTGGAAGAATAGTTTGGAGGGATCTGGAATGAAGTCCATATGACAGTGACCGAACAGTCGCAAGACTGGTGACCATGGCTCCGACTGAGAGACAGAGTGCACTTTGTTGACGTGAGAATTTCGTGTGGAATCAACAAGAGCAAATTTTGGTTGTGGCTGCTCCTGGCATCCTCCCCTCATCAGCATCCCCTTGCCTCAATCTTGGTTTCCGAGCTATCAAAGCTCCGGCGCTACAGGTTCCATTTGAGGAACTCATAAGCTAACCTTACTCTGAAACTTCTGGACAAACTCGCTTTCTTTAACGGGCGCGCTGTTTGCTCTCTGGATTTTACCCATTCTGCGCTCTGCTAAACATGTCGGCTGGAGGCTACGACGGGCCATATTCTTCCTTTAGTCATGGCGACTCATGGCGTGCACCTGTGCCTGGACCTTCTGTTTACGAAGTCAGTCTTCCTCCACTGTGACCCACGTACTTTCTGATCGTTTACAATAATCCCAGCGACCGCAACATTTCATCCCGCATCGGAGGACGCCATCGCCGCCAACTCGACGTTACATGCCTTATGACAGCTATTACTCGCAAGAAAACAATTACCGGCCGAACAACTATCGTCCTGACGAAGAGAATATCTACTATAGTAGGTCGCCGAGTCCTGATCGCTACACTTCGCGTGTCTTGGAGTCCGATCCTTGGGACAGAAGTATCCCGTGGCAGCCGCCTGCAAGGGACCCAGTGTGGCAGGACATGCCGATGGCTCCCGCTTCCCCAGTAATATCTCAAGGCCCCAAAGATCATCTGCTCGCTACAAGGATGTTTGAACCTTCTGACTCATGGAAACAGAACCACGTCAAAGATCCGTGAGCAATTGACGAAACTATTCAAATGTATAAGTGACTCACTCTTTCTAGATCGCGACCACCAATAGACAGATATTCGAACTACCGAAGGTTTGGCTCGATTTCTCCTGAAAGGGGAGGTCGCTCTCCACTACCATTTGTCCGTGGCGATAGTTACCGTCCAGCACAGACTCAAACCATTGTGCGTGCCGAATACGACTCGTATAGACCTGGGTGGTCCAGAAGTCCCTCTGATAGTCAAAGAAGGCACTCTCGCAGGTCTTCACGATACCAAGGGAGGCGCGTCTCAGGCTCGGAGTCTATGACTAGCTCAGTTTCTCCACGCTCTCGACATGGATCACCTATCTCCCGACAAGCACGCACGCACAGCCGCAGTCGTTGGTCTTCCAGTCGTGGCCGTCGCTCCATCAGTAGATCTCGGAGTCGCGGGTGTCGGTCTTCTAGCCGTGGACGTCGTTCTCTAAGCCTTGGACGTCGTTCTAGTCGTGGACGTAGGTCTTCTAGTCATGGACAACGTTCTTTGAGTCGAGGATCGCGACCCACAAATGGTACTCAGCGTTCTTCTGGCGGAAAGAATGGCTCTGCGGCCCCTGGTTCTTCGGTGAAAGCGAGCTGGGATCGCCCAGCGACTATTTTTGTGACTGCGTCGAACGCAAAGGATCAAGGAGCTAAGGAGGCTGCTCAACCTCTCCTGAAGAGTTCTCGGAAGCGATCTGCTTCTCGGTCATCCATTGCCTCAACTCATGTTTCTGACAGAGCTCCCTCTCCGCCTCTTCAGCCAGTTGAACAAATTGGACTTCAACCATCCTCAAAACCACAGCCTGGCATCCCAGCGAATGACGCAAAGCAAGAGGTTACTGCCGTTACTGATGTTGAAATGGCACCGCCGACATCTCCTAAGGCTGTTGACTTGAAGCCTGATGTTGTACAAGACGCTGATGCTCCAAAACCTGCCCTGTTCCTAGGAAACC
Source organism: Hypsizygus ulmarius (assembly GCA_018851835.1). Taxonomy (NCBI): domain Eukaryota; kingdom Fungi; phylum Basidiomycota; class Agaricomycetes; order Agaricales; family Lyophyllaceae; genus Hypsizygus; species Hypsizygus ulmarius. The sequence continues at coordinate 3,821 of JABCKG010000124.1, read as the reverse complement.
TTTCGCAATCAGTTCCCTCTTCTGATGTCTCGAAGCAAAGCATTCACGTAGTCACTGTTGTCGAAAGGAAGGAAGCTCCCCCAACGTCATCCTTGCCTTCGCCCAAGAGTAAGAACATATGTTTGCAACTCTTTTTCTGTTCTGACATATTTTCTAGGGACACCTGCCTTACTGCCTACTCAGTCGCCCTTGGTCAATAGCACTTCGCGATTGACCTCCTCTTATGCCAGTCTCAACGTTCGGAATATACCGCAAGTTCTAACGAGCGTCGAACCTCTCATGGTCTTGCCTATTTCGGACGCCCTGCCCTCAGATGCCACGTCGTCTCTTCTTGATTCTGACCTTCCCCAGGTGACCTCGCCATCTCCTCATGATGCACATACTAGCAGGCCCCTTAACGCCCCTACCAAACCTTGCAAAGACAATGACGAGCCACAGAGCCTAGAAGAAGAAGTTTTCTCTCGGCCCATTGAGACAGCGATCGAGTCTCTGCCCACTCCTGCGCCTACTCCGCAACTGCCCACCCCCGAGGCTGCACCTGCTCCACAGAGTGCCCTCCCGTCCGACATTCTTCCAGTTCTAGAGGATATTCCTGATTATCATGACGCGAAAACCATTGCTGAAGCGCTACGTATTGTTGTAATGACAAGACTTCTCTGTGATCGTCAGACACGAGACGAGCTCGTCAATCCAGTCCTTTTGGAGAATCGTGCAATTGCTTCACGCTCGTATAATCCCCGTCCGGGAGGCACCTTCGAGGAGATTACGAAAGAAGTGACAGAGAGCACCCAGTTCAAAACGAGGATGAACAGGTTTGTTGTTGTTACGAAAGCTTCACTAGTTGAGCGGTTTAGGGAGCGACAAGCGTTTTTGGAAGCAAAGACCAAGCGCCTGAAGGAGGAATATCTCACCCTTCAGAAACGTTGGGTCGCTCATTGCGCTGCTCTTGACGAGCAGTCTAAGCCTCCCGCCATAGAAGCGGAAGCGGTGCAGCCTACTGGTAGAACCACTCGGCGTTCCACAGCTAACTTGGGTGATGCTGTCCGGTCTGACCTCGAAATGGAGCAAATCATCGCCAGTCTTGGCAATGACGACGCTACTGACCCCCACCACCTCTCCCAGAGGAACATTGCCACCATCCCTGACATGATTTCTGTCACACGCGGGGAAGTCGACTACTATTTCGACGACACGAACCACGCTGTTGAGAATCCGAGTGAATACTATGCACCACATACGGGTATGCATGATTGGATGGAGCAAGAGAAGGAGATCTTCCTTGACAAGTTCGCCGCACACCCGAAGCAGTTCGGGCTGATCGCGGAACATATCCCGAACAAGACCGCCTCACAATGTGTTTCGTACTACTACCTGCACAAGAAGAAGTTCATCGATTTCCGCAAGGTTATTTCGCTGTATGCGCCAAACAAGCGCAAGCGCAAGGGGACGGGGAAAAAGAAGGGCAATGCATTGTTGACGGATATCAGGCAGCATGATGCGGAGGTGAGGGATTCTGGGTCGTCGTCGAGGACGGGACGCGCAGGGAGAGGAAAGAAGACGATGCCACCGCCGTCCGAGCCGAAGAAGTCTGCGGCGTCGCGCCGGAGAGTCGCAGTGCATTTGGAGGTGACGCCTTCCGCGGGATCAGAGACACCCACCCCGGAACCGGAGATGCGAACTAGGCGGCGACGGGCTGTTGGTGCGCCGGTAAGTCGTACGGTATCCGTAAGCTTGGAGGAGGCGGAGCAAGAGCCCCCTTCAGTAAGTATACTTTATTCTCACCGTCCCTTCCATTCACTAATATCTATGCTATCATTGCCACCAGGATGTCGAGCGACCTGCGAAGAGAATGAAGAGAACACGCAAGATCAAATCCGCGGCCATTGTCACAGAAGAGCCAACGACGTCGGAAACGAAACCTGCAGAGGAAGCTATCAGTAATCGCCGTAAGACACAGTCGAATGGGGCGCCGTGGTCTGAGGACGACAAGGGTACGTTTCTTATAATGAAAAGCCTACCAGCATTTAATTAATTTATCATGTAGATCTTTTCCTGGCACTCCTTGCACAACATGGGTCCAATTTCAAGCGTATCGCAGCTTCGATGCCCAACAAGGTTTATATTTCTGAAACACTGTCCAGAGCTTTACTCACGATGTCCTGGTAGACGACGGTGCAAGTCAGTAACTACTATAAAGTTAACTCAGTCGCAATGGACCTAGAGAAAGTGGCAGCCGCAGCCCCAAGACGTTCGGCAACCCCAGAAGAGCCAAGAAAAGAATCTTCTACATTTGTATTCGCAATGGCACCACCAGCAAGTGATTCGATGCCCCCTTCACAAGTCAGTCTTGCCTTTCCCCCTCAGTCAGTCGAAACGGCGAAGCAGACTGACGTGGAAATAAAATCACTTTCGAACCGGCAATCGATAGGCATGGCAGCTGCGACTGTGAGAAAAAAGCGACAGGAGCCCGTGGCCCCAGCTGGCCACTCCAGAACTCGGGCGCTCTCACCAAGTCAGGTTCGCAGCCAATACCCCTCTCCCTCCCTGGCGTATTCCGGCCCGGTCCCCCGAACAGCACCATACATCTCGAACCCGGTGCCTTCGTCGTCGCGTCCGCCGGCCCAGCCCATTCAATATACATATCCTACATATACCGATCCGCATTACCCGCCATATGGCGCGCGTCTCTCGCACCAACCAATGGCGCATCCATTTGCGATGCCTGACCAAATGCGTCGAGTGACGACCTTGCCCCCCATACGAACTAGGGAAAATCCTTACCCCATTTTACCGGAGCAAGGGGCACCTCCGCCACCTTACCATCATGCGTCCTAGGCCAACTCACACTCTCCCTTTCTTTCACGGCATTATCCCTGCAGCATCGCATAGCGATAGAGCTCACCTTATCTCATACCGTACCGTAATTTATGAACACAATTATCCAACGAGCAATTGCGACGGTTTACATCATGCACATGCCAATGGTGTCCACGATCGCCCACTATATGCGCAATAGTGTATGTCCGACATAGTTACTACTTACCTTATAACTTTTGTTGTATGTCCCATATGGACCTAGAGCTCACTGAATCCGTTAATGCTCGAAGGACATCAGGAGAATATTCAGAGGTAGGATGAGATTTTATCGACGACCTTCCACCATGATGATATGGTATCCAAAATTTGTCTTAACAAGAGGAGAAGTGATCGGCTTGTCGACTGTCGACGGTGTAAGGGCAAATGCGGCATCTTGAAAGGGACCCACCATGCTCCCTCTCGTCATCCACCCTAGGCTGCCGCCAGCTTCGACGATAAGAGCAGGGTCTTAGCATGCTGGATGTCAACTATATTGACATATTACGCACCTTTTGCTTTGTCCTCAGAGTACTCCTGGGCAACTTTGTTGAAAGCCTGGCCCTCCTAGTCGAAAACAGTCAACTTGCGCAACATGTTGACAGTATGCATAGCTGAACCTGGATTTTCTGCAATGCCTCTGTTACTTTGGAGTGCTTCTCGCACAGAATATGGCGAACGTTGACGGCAGTTGCTGCTTTCAAGCCTTCTTTGCCCTTTCCCTTCTGCCATGAAATCATATCAGCCCAGAAAGCAGGATTAAAAGTCATTCAACAAGATTGAGCACTACCTTTGCCTGCTTCTCTGCTCCACTGACCTCTTCAGTTGCCTTTCCCTTCTTCTCTCCGCCCTTTTTGGCGTCACTTGCAGCTTTCTTGACCATTTGTCTGGATGTGAGAAATAGGATCAACGTTGCCGTGGACAGTGTCGACAGGCTCCTGGCTTCTCAGACCTATGTAGCCCTATGT
>JABCKG010000123.1:0-24844 GCA_018851835.1 Hypsizygus ulmarius | reverse complement strand
CCTGGTGTGTTGGCCTCCACGCACGAGAGTATCGCAAGCACGGACATGTCCTTCATTCCACTTTCCCTGTCTTCTCCTCCCACATCTTCACCCTTCACTCCCACCAGCAGCTGCCCGAGCCTGGTTTTGACCGACCTCGCTATCTCGCAGTCAACCGTTGCTATCGAGGAATCTATATCATCCGGTATTCCATTCGAATCGGTCATCCTGGATGATGCCAGAGTCCAAGTCATCGCTTCACCCAATGCGCAGGCACATGCATCATCTCCCTTCAATCTCACTAGCAGCTGCCATAGCCTGGCTTTTACCGATCTCGCCACTATGCAGCCATCCGGTATCCCATTCGAATCTGTCATCCTCGATGATGCCGGAGTCGAAGCCGTCTCCAAACCCAATGCGCAGGCACAACAGTGTGCTCCGGTTTCGGAATGCAAAGCATCTTGGAGGACACCTACAATCTTGACATGGATTATCCGAACCGGCAAGAAACTCTTCAAAGCCCTGTCAAGGTGTGTCGGGAACGACACCTGTTAACACCTTCTATTCCATCCGTCCACACTTTTTTCATCCTATCCACCCATCCGTCGCATTAAAACAAAAACCTCCAGTCGCTCGATTTCTATCGCGTTGGAGAGAAAAAAAAAATCAAAATCCAGAAAAAGGCAATTCGATGCACCTTCTCGGTTTCCGAATGTCGAACAAAATTCGCTGGTATCCCAAGAACCAGTCGCAGAAAACTTCGCAAATCAACACCAAATGTTATCTCATCCCAACGACATAAAACAAACATCACATTGGATATGCAGGAATGGCTATCATGAACAAAACTGACAGTAGAAAAGATTTGGTGGGGTAGCCGATATAGTTGTTTTCTTTGTGAGAATGTCATATTTGCTCCCTTCCTTTAGTTGTGTGAACATTCAACGGAAAGTTGATTTGGATCGAATGCAAGCATGTGCGTTGGATTAGCAGATATTTTATGTTTTGATATTCTACTGCCACATTAAACTCTACTCGTCGGCTTGTCCAGCGGTGATAACATCATCTGTAAGATATCCAGATCAGCACGACGTCGAAGAAGAGTATCAGGGTAGCAGTCAACGTACCAATCTTCAGCACAGCGCGAACCAACTAAGATTCTGGGGTCAGTAAACGATCAAATAGAACTGAAAACACGAACTTGGGTAGCCAGAAGGTATTGCTGTCTCTTCGCGATGAGCGGGTCGTACACGAATTGTTTCTTCATGTCTATGATCATCTTTTTAGCCACAATGATATTAACGCAACTAAGATCCACGTACCATTCTCTCCTCGCCCGTTGCAATCGATTCCAAGCTTCGAATTCTTCTCGTTAATCTGCCTACTCCTCACCTCCGCTAGCGTCTCGATCGGTGACAGGCCACTGTTCTCCGCAAGCGCAAGGGGAATAGCATCGAGGGCCGATGCAAAGGCACGCATGGCATACTGCTCAATTGAAGGAATCTGCACTGCACTGAGCACCTTGAACGGCAATATATATGTGCAAGGTATACCTCGTCTGCGGCCTGAGAGACTGCAATCGAACAGCTGATGTCTGCCGCGCCACCACCGTACACAACACGGTTGTCCACTATGAGATTGCGTACCACACAGATGGCATCATGAAGGGCTCGCTTGGCTTCATCCACGATCTGGAAGAACGATTCAGAAACAGAAATCTTGCAGCGATCCGCAATGTGAGGTCATACCATTTTGTTGCTTCCCCGGACAAATATCGTCACAGCGCGAGTGTTGGCACATTCCTCGATGACAAGCATCTTGTCACGCGTTGTTCCGAACGTGATTTCGCGAACAATGCCTGCTTTTCCGAGTTTCGCTGCAGTAAGATCCTCAAAGCGGGGAACGATGCGGCCTTGCGTTGCTATTGCGATGAGCTTGTGGAAAATCATCAGTTTGGAAATCCAACTCTATGACCCGAGAAGTTCATACCTCGATTTCCGGCCCACCGACCCACCGCACTGCAGGAAGGTCATTTTGCATCAATAGATGATTGGCTTCATCGTCAAAACCCCATTGGCAGATAACCAAATTTGCGCCAGTATCCTTGACCATCTTGATCATGTCTGCGAACTTTTCTTTTTCGTACTCTCTGAGCTTCTTGTATTCATCGACGGTCGTGATATCGAGCTTGTGTTTCGTTTTTGGGCGAGGAGGCTCGAATGGACATGTAAGGATGGCGATACGGGCGTCTTTCACGAAACTGGGCATCTGTGGATGAGACATATCTTTGTCTATGAGGACACCTTTGATCAGTTTTGTGTCGGCTAATGAGCCTCCGACTTTGCCGTCGACTTTGATGAGGTCGAAAGAGACATCGCGCCGTTCCAGGTCTGCGACCGTTAGTACGGCATCGACGGCAATTTGGGCAAATTGTTCAATTTCTTTGGAGACGCTGAAGGGACGGTGAGCATGGCTGCAGTTCAGGTGAAAAGATTTGGTTACATTTTGCTTCCAAGACTTGTCATTGCGGTTTTCAGGAGATTACTAGTGTTGTCCTTGGAGTACTCGACTCGTTCTGAGATGCGGTCAAGCTCTTCCACAGCGACTGCACATGCGCGATCGAAGCCGTCTGCGATACGGATTGGGTGGATTCCTCGGTCGAGTAGTGCTTCACTTTGTTCTAGCAATGCACCCGCAAGGACTACCAACACGTTTGAGAATACTTCGGTCAGAGAGGTTGGGGCGAGACGCACCAACGACACCAGTTGTCCCATCGCCAATTTCGTCATCTTGACTTTTGGACAGTTGAACCAATAGTTTTGCGATCTGATGTTCGACTTCCATTTGACCTAGAATCGTTGCGCCGTCGTTCGTGACTGTGATTTCACCATCGGAAGAAATCAGGATTTTATCCAGCCCTACAGAGAACTGTTTGAGTGCGATTTCTACTTTAAGAGGCAGGGAGAACAACCTCGAGGACCCAGTGACGTTCTAATGATGTTTGCCACTGTCCGTGCAGCGAGAATATGTGACTGCGAAAGCGTCAGAACGAACGAACACCCAGCGATAATTGAGATCGCAGCATACTTTGATTGCCTCGACGCCATGACTTCTGGTTTTCTTGGCCTGCTCCCTGACGATTATGAACGGACGACCGTACTAGATTAACCCGTAAGATTAAAGAGCGAATATGACTTTATCGCGGCCTACCTCGTCCGTGGCATAGACAGCTTGTGAGGGATCCATAATAATTTCAGCCTGCAACGCGTCGCGGTTAAGGAAATCAGGCGTGACAGAATGTGACACGTAACATCGGGGATTCACAATACCATCAAGACTTGGACAGCATTCCATCGCACTCGCCTCTAAACAATTCTTCTTTCTGACATACTCGCCAAATCACACCATGGAACATGAAATCGATGGCTGGATTGAGCAGCTAAGCCAATGCAAACAACTCACAGAGTCCGATGTCAAAAAACTCTGCGACAAGGTGCGCATGGCCTGCCGCCACTGGTTTTTCCATCCAAAGCTTGATCTGACGATGCGTTCCTCAATAGACACGGGAGATCTTAATGGAGGAGTCCAACGTCCAGCCTGTGAGATGTCCAGTCACTGTATGTGGTGATATTCATGGCCAATTTGTGCGTTCTATGTTTATCTTTCGTTGACCAACCTTGACGGATGCAAATGCCCAACCTTCCCCACATCGTTCCCCGCTCCTCCTAGCATGATCTCTCAGAGCTCTTCCGCATTGGCGGCAACTCACCAGACACCAATTATCTTTTCATGGGCGATTATGTCGACCGTGGCTACTACTCCGTTGAGACCGTCACTCTCCTGGTGGCCCTCAAGCTGCGCTATCGTGACCGTGTAACCATCCTGCGCGGAAACCACGAGTCAAGGCAAATCACGCAAGTCTACGGCTTCTACGACGAGTGCCTCCGCAAATACGGAAACGCCAATGTCTGGCGGTTCTTCACCGACCTCTTTGATTTCCTACCCCTCACCGCTCTCATAGACAACCAAGTAAGCCGTTTCTCTGACACTCATCTCCCACTTTCCCTTTTCACTCCCATTCGGGAAGCTCCACAAAGCACCACATCCATTCTTGGACTCGCGTGACTGATCAAACTGATCAAACTCGTTTCAGATATTCTGCTTGCACGGAGGGCTTTCACCCTCCATCGATACCCTAGACCACGTTCGCTCTATCGACCGAGTGCAAGAGGTGCCGCATGAAGGTCCCATGTGTGATCTGCTATGGTCAGACCCAGACGACCGTTGCGGGTGGGGAATATCGCCTCGAGGAGCAGGGTATACTTTCGGACAGGACATTTCGGAAGCGTTCAACCATAACAATGGACTCACACTCGTTGCGCGAGCACATCAGCTGGTTATGGAGGGTGAGGAATTGCATCTCACGCGCCAAACAAATCATTGACGTCTCTTCAGGCTACAGCTGGGGTCAGGATAGAAATGTGGTGACCATTTTTAGTGCACCGAACTACTGTTATCGGTGTGGCAACCAGGCTGCAATCATGGAGATAGACGAAAAATTATCATACAGCTTGTGCGTGCTAAACTTTCTCCGTTGTTGGACTACCCTCACAATAGACCATCTGCAGCCTACAATTTGATCCTGCTCCGCGGGCAGGAGAGCCTCTCGTTTCACGACGTGTACCAGATTATTTCCTCGTAAGTCTTATATCGTTTCCCCATGGCCGAAGAATCTAATGCATTGCTCGTGTGACAGTGATTGATCGTGACCGTTAATAACGTACATATACTGTCCAACCGTGTATCATGATTATTAGAGAGTAACCCCGCCTAGGCTGATATCCTCCCCAATGCGATTACATGATCTTCCTCCTCATTCCGTCATACATACCTCTTCTAGTCTTTACTCCATTTCTCGATCCTCACGATCTTTCTCACGTTACTGCAGCCTTCTTCATTGACGATGCATTTTGTATCTCTTGCAAACTCTTAACTCATCCTGTTTCATATGGACAATTTCTCTACGCTTTGGATAGACAGTACGGAAGGCGTGGAATATGCGTGCAGTGTGCTATCACTCTGATCCACCGCGGTATACGGCAACACCACAGAAACCACAACCGACGCCGTTACCCATTAATCGCTCGAGAGAAATAACCTCACGTCATATTCGCCGTGAGTGTGAACATTGAAGCCAAACGTGTGATTGCAATATTCAAATACTGTACAGTTATGCGCATATTACTATGCGACATCTGAGACGTACTCCTTCATGCATATCCACGAGGCGGCACGTCCTCATCCACGTGGGTCGTCTTCTTCTCTACCTTTCGCACGATGGTTTCACGGACCTCCTCGGCATCTCCTTTCCCTGAAGCTGTCCTCAAAGGTCCGTTTACTTCATCTCGCGCGTAAAAGGCAGTGGTAGGGGACATACGATCGTCAGGTGAATAGCGTTCACTGATGTATTCAATGGTTTCGGCCTGAAGTTCCTCCGTAGGGGCAGGAGGGGCCCTGTCCGCCTGTATCGACAAGTGACGTGAGGATGAGAAACGGGTGGTGTGCTAAACGAGGATATCCACCTTTACATCGGCCTCCGACTCGCTCGCAAGCGTTTCGTTCCATCCGGGTGCATCGCGGAGAAGACTCGAAGTCTTATGATGTTGCTTGGAGAGATTGCGACGTTTCTCGGTCTCGAGAACCTTTGCAAGAAATTCATTTCAATCGTGGAGAAAGCACATCGTGTCTGAACTCCACGTACGTTCGGGTCATTGTCATGCGTCGTACTATGCCCACGGCATGTAAGTAAGACGCAAATGCAGCACAGGTCGGTATATGCACCTCATAGGACGACTGTCTCTTCATTTTAGAGCAGAAAAAAATGGCTGGCAGGAGACGACTAACCTGGTTGTTAGGAGTCGCGAAGTGCTCGCGCGACGTGCGGTTCCAGTCATATATCTCAGTGCAGAGCGAGCATTAACGAGGGCCGACATGATAGGGTCTGGGTGAGGTCTGACGAGCGTGTATATAAGAAATTTAGGTGAGAGTGTGAGAGAGTGTGGGCCCCAAAATGCAGGGAATTGCTTCTCCAAGCGCCGTGGCTTATATACCGTCTAGACCACTGAGACATCATCACATGGAGTGAATAGGAGGGGATGACGTCACTTGTTATCAGGTCTCATTCGAATGTTCCGAATCCCGTAGGTCGCAGCCGAATGCCTTCCAGGTCCTTAAAGGCCTTCAAGCTAGACTGGTAAGTAACCTTTTCTGTCTATTAGGACATGAAATGGCAAACTGTTTACTGTACGTCTATCGCAAGCTTACTTTCTCATAGACAGAGGTGTCACCAGTCTACCTCTAAGCTTCACTAACCAAGCAAGCTTGACCTTGGCTTGACCTACGGGTACTCCAATTGCCAAGGTCAGTCAGCTATTAGATGGGTAATAGGCTATAGTATCAGTACTCGCCTTGGAAATAACACCACGGCCAATCAATCATTCGGGGCTTCTTGTTGCAATTGGTTAAAACGTAAATAATCTTCGTTTGAGGTCATGGGTTCTAAAGAAGCCAACTGGGGCCGTTGTCAATGTCAGGGCTCGTCACTGGCGAAAGACTTTAGACAGTGCACGCGTGTTCAAGGGTTTGCTCCAGCGAGAAGATTTGATAGTCCTCTGCATGATCGTGAAAATAACTGGATAGGGACTGGACATTCGGCAGCCCATGAGAAGTTAAACGCGCATATTTAAAGACATGCAGTAAACCAAAAAAATTCTGTTCAAACAGAATGTTCCCTCAGGTTATCCATTCTCACAGGGACTAGCGAAAACACACACCCATAAGTAGACATCTCCGCAGACACCATATGACTAAAAATAAAGCCCTTCCCACAAGCCTCAAAGCCCGCGCAGGTAATTTCGATTCCCCGCACTCCCATCAATCAACTCCCCTTCCCCTCCCTCTATCTCCCTACACCCCAGCCCATCTCGTCCCTCTTCCCTCAAGAACCCATCCTCATCAACGACAATCCCCACCGCCTCATATCCCTCTCTCACCACACCTTCGCCCATGAGTCTAAACCACTCCAGCGCAGGTTTCGTCGTCCACCGCTCCGTTCCCTCACCACTCGAACCACCCATGAACCACCCAAGGTGCCCCCCAGCCTTCGTCAGCGCCATAACGACATACGGATTCCCCTTCCCGTCCATAGGGCAGATCCTCACCACCGGGTCGTCCTCCGCATTGACAGCCAAGAACGGCACACCGATACCCTCGACAACGTCATCCGTCGATGCCCAGCGGTAGTACTCATCGACACTAGAGAACGGGAACGGAGCTGCGGAGTCCCCTGCGTTCTTCGTGAATGTGCTGTCGAATTCCGGCAAGGTGGGGTATCGGAGCGCTAGCGTGGAAGGTAGGACTTGAGCGATAGGATGATCGGGGGAGGTGCGGAGAGTCGCTTGGTGGAGTCTGACGATCTTGAGGAGGTTTGTTCCCATTCCCCGTGCCCAGACGTTCTTCCCGAGGAACGTGCTTACGAGACTACCCGATATCAATGAATGGGATTTCGGGGGTATACGTATGTCTGTCCGTACCTGTGGCCATTCTTCTCCATGTTCCACGGCTGCGATTGGGTAAGTAAATCGTCGTCCCCACGAGTGAAGAGACACTGACGCAAGATAAGACGAATGCTGACGAAAGGCGAGATCGCCGTCCTTCTTCAGCAACATATCTTGTCATGACATTCGCACCCAAGGAAAAACCCAGTCCCAAAAGCGGGGCATTGGGAAACTTGTGCGAGATATAAAGCAAGGCCTGGCGAAGGTCGTCTGTATGTCCAGCAGTATATAATTTCGGGCTGGTAAGGGGAACGCCAGCACCTGAGTAACCCCTTAGTTCTTCGAACAGCGAAACGATTGAGCAACCGTACTTACACCCTCTGAAGGTGACCACGACGGCTCGGTACCCGAGTCCACCTTCGTCGACAGAAGCACAGGCGGGCCGCAGTATAGCCCTCAAGTACGCTTCGTGCGAGCCTAACGCAGACATGAGCAACCTACTTTAAAGAGGAATTGCCATGCAGTCTTGCCTCCTGTAAGACCGTGCTGAACAATGATGATCGGTGTGTCCTCGGGGAGATTTGTTGAATCCGGCGGAGCAAAGTCGAGTCCTCTATGTAGTTACATCGTGAATCGCTCAACCAAGCATCGACACACAGGCTGAGCAGACGCACATCGTACCGCCGTCTATGAGGCGAAGAAGCGTCCTGATAATTTTGATAGTCAGGTTGGGAAGTATGTCCAGGCATTACTTCAGCAAACAACTCACCTCCGATACCACATCCTGTCCTTCTTCGAGAAATCGCCCATGACATTGTAAATAGTCTGAACATGCCCACTGCACCGCGAAAACAGTTACTACGTCAATCACACACGCAAAGCGGAAAGTCAAGTGGGGGCGCACTTGTTCAACCACCAAACGGGTCGATACTCAGCGAAGAGACTGTTACACCGCGCATGCAGCAAGCTGGGCAGCGAGACGCGTTCGGCGCCTGCGGAATTGTGTGCCTTGACAAGAAGGTTGACGGGCTTGTCGGGAAAGTGGAACCGCGTCATATTCTGCACATGTCGCATGCCAGTCAACATGCCCATCCTCGCGAGACGTTGCAGGCAACGAAGGCAGGTGCTCTACGGATGTTGGCTTCGATGCTGGGCACCGAGTAAACTGTGATTCCATCGTGTCATCATGATGTTTGTGGAATCATCGGACAAAGTTTCCTCCGTATGATGCTGTCGGCCAGGAAGGTGAGTCTTGGGTTTTTTTCTCCCGTACATTGGGGATTGGACGAAGAATGTACTTATAGGTATGCAGGTCAGCAGAATGATTCATATCTGCGGGGAAATTACGCTGAGGAAGGTATTTGTATCCGGGGAAACGACCAAACAACGGACGAAAGAGATATCGATATCCCCATCAAGCCTCTGCTGGCAACTGGCAACTTACAGCCACCATCGTGCACACACTCTCTCCCCAACCTCCACCATGTCCATATTCCGCACCCTCCTCATCGCCATTTCCATCGCCTTCTACCTCATCTACACCCTTCAGCTGCACCTCCTCGTCCCCGACCTCGCAGACATCCGTGCCTGGCCGCACCTCCTCTCCCAGGTCCTCCTTTTCGTATTCAAGCCCCCCATCCCCCTTTCTCCCCTTCCACACAACCACCCACACGCCCACCCAAAGCCATTCACACGGCACATCGTCGCGGTGGGCGATCTCCACGGGGACCTCCCGAATGCGCGGCGCGTCCTGGGCTTCGCGGGCGTGGCGGACGAGGACGGGAACTGGACGGGGGACGCGGATATTTTTGTGCAGACCGGGGATATCATTGATCGGTGGGTTGTGGGGATTTTGAATTTGTAATTCGGGGGCTGAGATTGATTTTTTTTTGTTGTTGTTGTTCGGGATTGATTTGAACTTGAAGGGGAGACGATACGATTTTGCTGTTCCAGTGGATGGACCGGCTGCGCGTGCAGGCTGCGAATGCGGGCGGTGTTATGCTGAGCCACCTTGGAAACCACGAGTGGATGAATATGATAGGTACGTCTCGAAATGTGCTCCACCCCACCACCACCTTCTCCACCTCTCAGTACTCATTCTCACGACAACCTGCACATCAGGCGACTGGAGGTAAATAAACACTCCCCATATTTAATACCATCAGCTCAAGACACGCGTCAACTCAAACCCTCTCTCTCACACATTTTAACTCTAGATACGTCTACCCCACCGAAATAAAAACATTCGGCACCGTCGCCGCCCGGCAACGCGCCCTCTCCAGCGGATCCATCGGGCGTTCCTGGGCAGCAAACTACACCACCGCCTCCCGACTCCCCTTGCACCCCTCCCTCGGGCCCCCAAACACCCCCTACCCCCCTCCACATCCCCACCTTTACCAAAAGGACACCTCAGACAACGAAGTAGAATACCACGACGAGAAGGAGAAGGAGAAGAAGAAGAAGAAGCAACCTCTTTCCCACTCCGCTCTCTCCTTCGTGCATGGCGGATTATCCCCGACGTATAAAGACCTAACCCCGTTCCCGACGCGGATTAACGAGATATCGGCATCGTTGATGGCGAAGCTGCAGAGGCGCGTGCAGCCGCCACCGCACCCGCCGAACCCCTACCCCGGACTTCCAGCGCGTATGTATTTTCCATTTCATATCACCGTATGCCGAGAGCCCGTTGCTCAGAGTCATGCATTTTTGTTTTGTTTTTTTTGTTTTGTTTTTGTTTTGGGACTTTGGAATTAGATTCGACGCAGCAGGAAATGGAGCTGTATGGCGCGGACGGCCCGCTGTGGTATCGTGGATGGGCGCTGGAGAGCGAGGAAAGGGTGTGTGCGGAGGTGGAGAGCGTGCTTGCGAAGACGGGGACGCGCCGCATGATTATGGGGCATACACCCGATTTCAAAGTAAGTTTTCAATTTAATTCGATTTCAGTCCTCGCGGTGCTGATATGTTACCGTTTTCAGGGCATTGTTGCGAGATGTGACGGAAAAATCATCATCATTGATACCGGTTCGTTTGTCAATGTTACAGACGCCATTCTCGCGGTATATTGCCAGATGATGATTTTTTCTTTCTTTCTTTTGCAGGCATCTCACATGCGTATGGCGGTGCACTCTCCGCATTATCGATACACTACACTTTGACGCCGGTTCTCGGGAATGGCTCCGGGAAGAAGCAGCGGTGGGTGGAGAGGGAGGTCGTCAGCGCATTATACCCCGACAAGCAAGAGATTCTGGTGGAGGATGAGAGAGAGGTCCTTGGTGATTTTAATGGGTTTTGAGGGGCTGTTACTGTACTTTCACTTTTTACGGGCATTGGTGGATGGATTCCGTCTTGTATTTATTGTTATACCATTCGCTTTTGGGAGCAGGGAACGCAAAAGATAATTAAATGTCTTTGGGGAACTCGCTATTAGGGGGCCAGGGCTTGAGACAGGTATATATAAAATTACCTTAAGCATCGGAAATCCTAGTCCATGGAAGAAAAAAGACCACAGATATGCGAAAAGGGAATCCAGAAAGATAAAGAAGAAAATATAACAGAAAAGCAGTTCCACCTCCCCTCACCGCACTAACAAACAACACAACCCCGATGCGACTCCCCAATCTCCGCCAGCTTCGCCGCGCGCTCCCTCTCATCCACCCCATACATCGTCCTCAGACTATCCACCTCCTGCGACTTCTCCTGCAGCCGCTCCGTTGCCTCCCTAGCATTGTTGCGCACGATCTCCATGGTCTCGTCTTCCGAGTGGAGGCGGGCCTGCGCAGCCTCGTATTTGGAGCGCGCGGCGAGGAAGATGGATTCGGCTTTTTGGAAGTCAGAGAGGGCTTTGGTGCGTTTGGATTGGGCTTTGGCTTCGGTCTGAATAGGAAAAAAGGGTGTGTGTATGAGATGAGGTTGAATGAGGGATGTGTCTGATCCTACGTACCTTGACTGCGGCGGTCTGAACTTTCTGTAGAGCGGAAAGCTCGTGGATGGCAACGCCCAAAGCACGTTTTTCAGCCTTGGCCTCCTGCTTGATGACTTTGTTAAGATGTCTGCCGTCCTGTGCTGAATAAACAAAAACATGTCAGCAGGGACAGACAGTCTTCGTTGCGCTGGACGACTCACCCTCGGACTTTTCTATCCTCGTGCGGTCCCTCTGCGTCAATGAAGCATCCGCAGCGACGGCGCGGACCCCCAGCTGCTCGTTGGGCTCGCCTGTCGAGTTTGGACCGGTTGTTGCAGCGCCGGCGACGAATGTGGACCCGATGGTGCGTCCGTCGGCGTTTGTGTAGAGACTGCGGCGCGAGCTCTCGCGGTGCAGGCCTGTTGCGCCGCCGGATGTAGACGAGGCGGACTGGAGGTGGGAGCCGGAGCCATCGTTGGTGTTGTAGTTGGTGTTGGCGGTGGTGGTGTTGTCGTATGTGCCGGCGCTACCGTTTGTCTGGGGCGGGAGATCGGTGGCAGGGAGCCAGCCGTCGTTGGTGTTGTTGGTGTTGAGGGGTTTGTTGTCGTTGGGATAGTTGTTGTTGGCGTAGCTGTTGTCGTTGGGGTAGTTGTTGTTGGTCGTAGGCTGCAGCGGCTGGCCGGAGGGGTAATTGCTCTGGTTATTATTGTAACTGTCGTTGGCGTAGTTGTCGCTGGTTGGCTGCACCGGCTGGCCGGAGGGATTACTGCTCTGGTTATTATTGTAGTTGTCGTTGGCGTAGTTGTTGTTGGTAGACTGCAACGGCTGTCCGGGGGCGTTCAAGTTGGTGTCATTATTGTAGTTGTCTTTGCGATCGTCGTTGTAGTTGGCATTGGCGTTGTCGTTGTCGTAGTTATAATTGGTGGTCTGTGGCTGAGAGCCAAGTTGTTGGGAGGAAGTATTCTGGCTCATGGGAGCGTCAAAGTAGATGCTCCTTTCGCTGCTGGGGGTGGAGGTCATGGATGGAGGGGTTTAAAATGTCTGAGTTCATTTTATGCATTGTCAAGCTCCGTCTCGATCGATCATGTTTCGCCTCCTGTCCGGGAGAACAATAATTACTGTACTCGACGAGTGGAAATGACGTCGATAGTATAGCCGGTGATAATAATCTGATACCCGCAAGCATGCTCTATGAATCCACTCTTCCATATTCCAAAGTCATTACCATTCATACTCACTTTTAACAGTATATAAAGCGACGGCAGTGCGTTCGCGAATGCCCCCGTGAAGACCAAAACTTCCCCACTGACGGTCTCGTCAGACCTCTCCCGACTCAGAGCTCCCGACTCCAGCTTCCAGGCCTTGATCGCCTTAAACTTTGTACCTCATGACGATGCGGCAGTGATGCGGCCTAGCCAAAGGGGAAGGCTGCGATCTCTTCCAGGACGCGCTCAACTTCAACGATATGGCGCTGTTCGCTGTCCAGTACGTTCAAGTCGCGATCGGCTCATATCGGCTGTTTGCCATATTGCATCTTAATGGAAAATAAAATAAAATCTCGCTAACAAGCCCGATTACGCGCACAGCATGGCGCGCCGTTTAATCCCTGACCGCAAGTGGTTAGCACTTGGTTAGCATGAAATGGCCTCTGAATCACTCATCCCCGCGAAGGTTTCAACTTGGCGCACGCCGCTCAAAGGTACAAGGCGAGAAAAGCGTCCAATACCCCCATCCCAGCTTTGAATCGAAGCGACGTCGGCTTTGTTCACCGTCCACCATCCACCAGGCCAAATGTCTTGCGACGCCAGGTTCAACTGTTCAGACTGTCGGACCCGACGAAGCCCAGGCACCGCAACGTCCTCGCGGTCGTCGTCGATCCGGCCCCCGGAAATCTGAATTTTCCTGACACTGGCAGCGAATGTGCCGTGCGATGCGATTGTCTGAGCTGCAGAAGAAGATTTGGAGAGTTTTCTTTTCGGATTGGGTTGAAGGATTCAGAGACGGAGGAATTGCATAAGGGAGAGGTTTTTGGAGGAGCGCAGGAATTAAATGAGACCCATCAGCATGTGTCTTCGCTACGCAAGCATTATTTGACTGATCGTTAACAGTTACATAGGTTTTGTGCGTGTCCAATAAAGAGGACCTGAGTGTGTTCAAAGTGATGCCGTCATGGTTGATGATCAGGACAGGCTGAGCGCAATCACCACAACATTGCTCTCCTTGTGGCCGTCATGTCGGCGGTCTTCTTCCTGCTGTCCATTGGGCTCGTCCCTTTTACGACCGTTCTCGTGAGGTATCGGATTGCATACTATCCAAAGGAAACGTTGGGTTCCTCAAATGTATCGATCGACGCTGATGTCGAGAATGCTGGTACCCCCGCTAAACCAGACGCCTCAAGCAGTAACGCCATTGTCCCCGGTGAGCGCCCAGCTCCTGAAGTGGCAACGGCGCCCTCTCTGTTGGACGTTTATAAACGAGTGCGCCGGGTAGAGGTGAGCACCCCCTTCCAACTGTTGTCTGCGCTAACAACATTTGACTTATAATCAGGGATGGGGTGGATTCTACAGAGGCATCCGTGAGTCAAGCAAATTCGCTGGGTCACTCTCCCTTCAGAAGGGGCGGAAGTTGACTATTCAGCTGCTGGAGAGACGTTGGACGCTGCAGGGGAGCTGGTTGACCTGGAGAAGGCTAGGACTTCTCCTGTTCATGTGAGTGCGGAGCCGGAGCCAGTGCTTGAAGGAGTCGTGAGGTATCTTTGTTCGTCAAGCTGTGATACTAACATCATGACTTACACCTGTCTTGCGCAGGATACGTGGGGACAGGGACGTATACTTTGGCCTCTATGACTGTGCAAAGAAGATTGTACAAGAGGAGGGATGGTCGACTTTGTATCGAGGTTGGTGGCTTACTTTCCTTAGTACTATAGTCTCGTAAGTCCATTTCCTGTGATGTACCGTTGTCCCTTAAGTAGGTACAGTATTTCTACGGTCGATAAATGATGCGTATTCATAGAACAGAATATGGATGTCCATATATCACACTACAGCTTATTAGACAGGGGGAGAGGTGCTGCTGCTTCTTCTAGTCATAGAATCTTCGCGACCTCCGCGTCGATTGCTTGGGGAGTAGTCGTGGATGCCCATCTGTGAACGACTTTGCCCTCCTTGCTAACGAGGAACTTCTCAAAGTTCCACTATTAAGGCATTGTCATCAGTCGGGATCTACACGGTGAATGTTCGATGTGAAAGCGAAGATACACACCTTGATCCGGGTAAGACCCAAGAGTCCTGCTTTCTCCTGCTTCAGCCACTTATACACCTCGTTGGTATGCTCGCCATTGACGTCAGACTTCTTAAACAATGGGAACGTCACGCCGTGGTTGACAGTGCAGAATTCGGCGATGGCGGCATCGTCTTTGGGTTCTTGGCCACCGAACTGATCGATAGGCGCAATGTCAGAAATTGTGATGTTCAGCTGGAGGACTTCCATACCTGGTTAGAAGGGAATCCAAGGATAATGAAGCCCCGGTCCTTGTACTTGTCATATAGCGCCTGAAGGCCTGACAAGAGCACATGAAAGATCAGCGGAGTTTCTAAACTGTGTGCAGAACAACAATAAACCTTTGTACTGAGGCGTGAATCCACTGCGTCATCTCAATGAGCCTCCGCGATAATGATAGACTATGATCGAAGCAATACGCACCACGCCGATGCAGTATTGACAATCAAGACGGTCTTGCCCTTCAATTCGGCGAAATCAAAGACCGTGCCTCCGGGCTTCTCAGCTTTGAGCGAATAAAAACCGGATTCAGACATTATGGGGGTCGTGGTCGTGGTGGAGTACTTTAAGGGGATGCTGGAATGGAATGGGCGGTGGAGAGACTCAAAAAGCCTGGGTCTTATGCTTATATGGTTATGATAGTGTGTGCTGAGCAATCGTAGAGACATGGGCGTGACCGTACGCGGCATCGATTGGGAATCACCAGGCACCTCCATATCACGGAACTGATTGGAATTAGCAATTTACATACCTACCGGGCCAGTTTTGGAAGTGGCTGTCCCCCAGGACCCAAACTACGTATGAACGGGTCCGCTATAGCGAACGAAGAAGAAAACCGTATCGCTGTGGCTTCTGGTTTAGCACCGTGTAGAAAGCGTACGTGCCTAGCCTATGCACACCCTGTTATGAATCAGGCTGGTCAACAGGAAGTAAGAGTGTCACTGCACCATGTAACAGCGGACTTTTGTATTCTCGAGAATCTTTCGTTAGAGTTTGGTTGCATTTTGTGGTACATTTTGTTCCGAAGTGATGTATACGAGACAGTAATCATCTTTTGTACAGTATCTGTAGCATGCAGCATGCAATCATATATCTGAAACTATAGGAGTACAACACGACTTACTGTGAATGAATGCTGCATTTTTATAGGCTCCAATTCCCCAGTCCCGAAGGTAGCCGTGCATCTTCATCGCGCAGAGCAGGAAATTCTGGTATATATTGAGGTACGCCACATGCTCCGTGTTCAGAAATGGATCACAGTAAATGGGATGGCTCCTTGCTCTGGCCAGCCTGAAATCGAATAGTCAGAACAGCGGAGAATAGGCATATGAGCGACTCACCAGAGCATCTTGTAAGTAAAGGCTGCCCCAGGCTTTCGGCCCCGTTCAACGGTCAACGTATCACGTAAATCTAAATGCAGTTCGATGTCATTCATGATAATCATGGTAAATGAACATGAGTTCTTACTTTTGCTGTTATACCTGGAGTAGTCTACGGTGATAGACAGATCCTCCATGTTGATCGTGTACCCGCACCAAGGGAAGGCTGCGATGAAAGGTCGTCATTCCAAATGAAGTCGGACTGATTGTCAGACATTACTCACTCCGTTGCTTCGGCTCGGTGACGTTGGAGATCTCAGCGTCATAATCAAAGTTCGTGAGTGTCTTCTCCTTTGAAATAAAGCATCCGTACTCCGGGTGGCCTGACAGAGAAGATCATTAGCTATTCGAAACAAAAAGGCTCAGAGGTTCAGTTCACACCTTTGTTCATCATGTCCAAGAATTGCTTTGCTCGCGAGTGGCTTGTTGTAATGAACAAGTAATCGTCGATTAGTCGAAGTAAGACCTGTTCAACAGTCAGGACCTTTGAATCACGAGTCGCGGACATCGTACGCTTTGCAAGTCGTCTTTGAAATTTGTAAACCGTTTCTCAAGATCGCCGTAGAAAAAAGAGCATAATATGGCAGAGAGAATCGAGCCTTGTGGAATTCCAATCGTCTGGCGGTAGTAGTCGTTCCCAATCTAAGAGCCTTGTGTTCAGCTGTGCCGGAAAAAAAATGAAGAGGAACACACTTTGACTATGTTCTCGGTGATATGCTCCTCAAGAAGGTGCAAAATATCGTGCTTCTGTGAGTAAGGATAGACGACCTAGGAATTTTGAGTACGAACCCAGAGCAGATGCAGAAGGCCGAAACGAACCTGATCAACGAAAATGGTATGTCGTAGAACACCGGCGAGTTCGGCAGCATATTTCAGGAAGTGAGGGTGATCATCTGCAAGATTAACATGAGCATGCGTCTAGAGAAAACCGGAAGAATACGTCGACCCTCTGGGACAGCCTTTTTCACATAGATACGTTTAATCCTGTCGGTCGCCATTCCAACCTGGCCGTATCTCTGCGTCATGTACACGTCCTACAGCCATAAAATCAGCAGGTGAACAGAAAAGATTCAGAAGCAGGTGAGGGTTACCTCTGAGATCAATTCGCGTAGAATTTCCAATAGCTTGGTTTGCTCGATGGTATCAAAACAAGCCTGAACATCAACCTTGACGAAGTAAAGGCGGGGCCTGAGAAATTGGAAAGATTATGCTTGTCATTCGAGACTGAAGAAAGCGGGCGCACAGTTTGCCATCAGGATCACGGTGTAGCCGTGATATGAACTTCGTGAGCTTCAGATATACGTCGTCAGGGCTAAAAACTGATGCACCAAGTTGGCCAGGCTGCTTTTGCTAAGATAGTGTAAGATGAGGTGAGGAATACTGAATCAAGAAAAAACAAGGCCTTCAGGCACCTTCTCGTAAGATAGAATCTGAAAAGCTGCCTGAAGGATCTGGTTTATTGACATTCCTGAAGAGTAGCCGTTCTGAAATACGACTTCAAAACACATAAACCGAATCCGAAGGGCAGAAAGCTCACCTTCTGTACAGATTTCCGGCGTCGGAGATTAACGATTGGCCGAACACCTGTGTCTTTGGGTAGCAGTCGAACGAAGGAGAATCCTAGTTTGCGTTGGCGAAGAACCTCCTTCGCCTCTGACTAGAACGAGATGGCAAAACGTCAAACAAAAACTCTCATGGTTAAGGAGATCATGCATACCTCAGACATTTTCACGAAGGTCCCTGTCGTCAATCGTTCAATCAACGGTGAGCATAATGCCTTCCAGTCGTCTTGACGGAAATAGAGAACCCTGTTCCGGAAAGCTGAAGATTCTGTGATATAAAAATTGGTCTGAAATGATTATTCCTATTAGTTAGCTCGTGCATACCGCAGAGGAAGACGCACCTTTAACAACGACGAGACAAACGAGTCAAAGTACCAGAAAAGAAACTCCTCCAGCAGCTCTCTGCGTTTCAAGGCATCGGAAACAGACATTTTACTTTGTTGCTGAGCAATGCCAGGAGGTATAAGCCAGTCGCATTCAGAGGTGCTGAACCCTTGGATGATATGATGTAGTGTCAAGGTCTCAAACCGCCGACATTGGACATATCGCTTGACATCTTATAACGAATGAGTCATGCCCAGGGAGGAGAGGCCAAGCGCGTACATTTGAGTATAAGCTCAAGGTTACTTTCAGACCCCCAAAAGGCTTTCGGAATCACCACTTTCGTCACTAGTGCGACATAGCGATAGACCTTTGTCGACGTCAGAATCATATACATCACTGAGTCAAGCACTGACTTCGATGACAGAGCACGCAAACTCAGCGAATCGAGGCTTTGATTTAGCATGTCGCTCAGCCTGTGTCAAGCCAAAAGGCATGATAGAATTGCCTTCGGAGTCCACTGACGTGTTAATAGCGCTAAAATCCGCTTGCGAACGAAGAAGCGAAGATTGTTCAGACATAATGTCCTGTACGTTGCATTATTCATGAACATCAGCGACGTTGAGAATGAAACATACAAGTATAATGGTACTGTCCAAGTCCTTGCTGCCAGTGCTTTTGAGCTAAGACAACTTAGCCTTGACCGCCTGTTACGGTCAATTTTGAATCATACCTTTGAGGGGCATACTTTGTCACGCAGTGGTTTATAGCCGCATTTTCCGTGCCTCCAAATCATTGTCTCATCACATTCTTTATTGAAGAACTTTGTATGTAGTGGCAGCCAGACCATGGCGTACGTCATGGCACTTCAACAGGGTTGGTCCACAGATGGTCTGAAATTTAAAGGTGAGGATTTCGTTATTTTATGCTTACTCTTCAGATGGTGAGATCAACAGCGAATAACGATATCCACGGATTAATCAGTTCTGTCAATGATGGGTCGACAAGTGCGTTCATGTGGGAATGGTTCACCACAAAGCCATATGTCGATGCGGGCAAAGTTCGATTTGTAACTTCTTCAATGTTCATTGTCATGGACATAAGTTGAACCTATCTTTAAGATCGGCTCAGTCCCTACTCCATGGCCATCTTGGCTCATCGCAGCGCATCCTTCCCAAGAGCGTGCTCCTTCTGGCGAAGTTCGTGCATTCCTGGTGGGCTTGACGAAATACATTCGCGAGTTTGACTCCGCAGATAGTCGGGCTGGCAAAAATGTTGAATACATCAAGGCCAACTTCGGATACCCAGCGGATGATATTGAGGTACTTCCTTGATGCTCCTTTGCGTTCTGCCGTATCAAATTTATTTTAGGCTTGGCTTAAAACCGTTGCTTACCCTCAGGATTGTCTGGTGATCTCGGAGAAGGTGATCACCGACACGCTCAGGTAAGTGTCTACATCTTGCATAAAAGCGCCACCTCAGTGACTCCCCATTCCAGCGTTCTCGAAAAAGCTGGCGTGGTAAAGGCGCCTGAAGGAGGATTTGATGTGAGACAATTTGTTCAGACAAAGGTCGCAAACTTGGTATGACCTTAACTTGACCTGAATTAAAATTGAATCACTTGTAAAATATGTATAGCGTAGCTATGTTTATTGGATGAGATTCAACATAAATTGCTAGGTAGCCAATGATTGAAAGAGACTAATCTTATACATTTGACACGAAAGCAATATGAAAACAACGAAAGACGGGAGACCCCAAATGAAGAAGAAAAAACAGCTCGTCATGCTGGATCGGACGTTGAAGCGCTTGCATCTGGTGCGGCCGCTGCAGCCGATTTCTTCTCCGCCTTGTTCAAAAAGCCTAATGATAGATAGATGAATCGCGAGGCAGTCAATATGATACGAAGATCTACATACCTTTCAGTTTCTGTTTATGAACCCGCTCGCGCTCGTTATCGATCGCTCGTAATCTTGTCAATTCAACATCAACAATAGCCTTGTCTGAATCACTGAGGTAAGCAAATTTAGCTTCATGAGAGGATGTCGGCAAACCTGATGGGTTCTTCTCCTTTACTTCTTCAAGGATTTTCACAGCCTTCTCGAAAAAACCCAGTTCACCGAGAGCCTTCCCCTTTCGGAACATGGCCTTGTAATTTTCCTCATTTTTTGCAAGAGCCTGTTCCCGAGGGCCATGAAATGAATGCATTATACTGAGAATATTGCGATACTAACCTTCTCAGCCGTATCTACTGCCCGTTTCCAGTTCTGGTTCTTGATGTGACAAGCAGACATATTTGCATAGATCTTCTCTAGGATTTCATCTACCTGAAGAAGAAGTCTTGTCTAGATCCGAAATAGATGGTGTGGCGGTGGTGTGGCGCACCTCTGTCTTCTCCTTGACCTCTTTCCCGTCTTTACTTGCTGTAGGTGCAGAAGAAGCTATTCCAACACTTTGTAATGCGTTCCTAGCAGTGTAGACATAAATTCAATATGATCACTATCCAAAACGCTTCAACTCACTTATCCAGTCCCAGAAGGTACATTAATGACTGAGGCTTAGGGTAAGCAAATCTCATCTCGACCAAGGATTGTCGGCGATACTTGCCTCATGATATGCAAGCAGGGCTAATATCGGCAGTCAGATCATGGGGAACTTCGGTGGTAGTATCATGCGACGAACCTGCCTTGGTTTCTCCTTGCTTAAATGCCTGGTCTCCCGTGTCCTTCTTTTGTTTTGCAGTCGCGAGCTTCATCGCGGTCGCGGATGTGAGTTCTGGTGATTGGTCAGACATGTTTCAGGTGGATATCAGAGTTAAGTGGGTAACTGGAAAGCAAAAGTTGAGAACAAGGTGTGTTATGGTGAAAGGAATTGTCTTTAAGCTAGATACAATTAAGTATCGCGTGTGAGGCTGTGCGCCCTGCATGTCTGTGTTTGTCTGCAGCCTCAACTCGATCACGTCCCACACCTTTCCGACAACTTCATCTCTGGAAATCATGTCGCTCCTGGCCAATATTCTTGGGTTCTCTGCCTTTGGGCTTGCAGCGCGGGTCGGTCAGCTTGGCATTCAAAAACGAAATCTTCTTGACAGTGCGCACGACTTACTTACCTATAATCTACTTTGACACTAAACTTGTGGACAATTTGCCAGACCCGGCAGGACACCTACTAGCAATGGGCGCGTTTGGGTTCGCCGGATACTGGGCATACCAGTGGGACCAACGGGCGGGAGTGCTTCTGGCAGAGAAGCGTGCAGAGATCCTGGCCAACCGGCAACAACAAATACAGAAGACAGAGGCGATGGCAGCAGCAGCGCTGGCCGAGGCGGAGTAATTTGGAATACATGCATTCTTGTCAATCACCCATTACTTCTAGGTCGTCACTGCCGACCACAATGCTTCTAGGTCTGCTAGAACATCAACAACCACGAGTGGTAGAGTCTAGCCTTCACTTTTCCAGCTTTCTACTGAGCACCTCTGTAACTTGCTAACAAGGGCAAGAGGGTCTTCATAAACAGCGCAATCAATTTGTAAGAGTACAATTAAGTACATGGTATGGCAGATCATTAGCGAAGATAACTATAACCGAAACCTTCAACCAGCCAAGTCAGAAGTGAATGTAGTAAGCAAGTGTCAAAAAGAAAAAGCAAGTGTCAAAAATAGAACAAGCAGCGGGACAAGGGGTTAGTGTGCAGAAAAAGAAGGATAAGACTAGATGCACGCAACTAGCTTATGAAAAGTATGTATGAACAAGGAAAGAGCAAAAATTAGAAACCGACCAGCCGAAATCTATTCATAACGAAACGAGGAATGAGAGAGCTGAAATGGAAAGAGTAGCAAAGAAAACGCCAAACAGGGAAAGGGGGAAGGGAGAGGGAAATATGCTGTGGTGTGGAGTTGTGGATCAGCTGGTGGTGACGCGAAAATGAGAGGTGATATCGATGTATGCCGGGTAAAAGGAGATGGAGGATATAAGATATGAGATTGGGGGGGTAGCGCGGTGTCTGTGCAACACCAGTGGTATTGGGTTGGGTGGGATATGGGATGACGCCGAAGAATCAATGATGACGACTGGGTGGAGATGTAGAGTACACGCTCGTGCGAACGAACTTCCGGGGGTTGAGTGAGAGCAGAAATGGAAGACGGAAATGAAGTTATTGTGAAGGGATAGGAGACTAATGAGTGTGATTGTAGCAAGCAAAGGAGAGAGCAAGTTGTACAAGAACAATGGAACAGAGGAAAGCGAGTGTGGAAGGCATGTCGTGAGAGTGCTGACGATGAGATTCCAAAGATTGCAAGGTATGCTGGGAGCGTATGTTATGGAGTGGAAATGGAAATGAACGGAGGTACCAATGAACAATCGAAAGAGAAAAAACTATTTGTGAGCGTCCATGAAGGTGAGGGCCTCTATGAGTACATGTACGGAGGCAGGAGTGAACAGGAAAGACGGTGAGGACATGTAAGTTTTGATAGATGCACTTATAATATGGATACACCTATTCGCTGTTGCATTTGTGGAGTTGTATCATAGTGACACATGTATGAGTGACCAGATACCTACCGTGCAGTTCGAAATCTTCAAAGTCTCTCACCCACCACAACTGTATGCTGTTAAAAGAAACTAGGATTGGTGTCAGATAAGATTCTACCTTGCAACGAGCTGTCCTTACCTGCCATGTTCAAAGAAAATTCCGTATTGGCCGTCGACAGTTCGTGTACATAAACGAGATACGTTGCCAACGAGTCGTACGTTGACCCACCGATCCAAGTGCGAGCCGCCATAGTATACCCGTCGATACTTCTCGGAAAGGACCTCTGGGCTCCAAGCGTTCGGACGGAAACTGCGAATGATCATTTAGTTCAGACTTCTCCAAAAACAACCAGCGACTCACCAAGGCCAGTCATGACAGCCCCGAAACTGTCCCACCAAATCAGTAGTAGTATCAGCAGAAACTTGGAACAAAAGCATACTGTCCAAGAATCTGGGCCCTGCGTGTTTGACATCATGCGCTTCACGGGACGTTGAGCAGTCATATACAACTGCGCATACCGCTCTTCCAGAAATGCAACAAGGAGGTTCGGAGCCTGAGAAGGATGAAGAAAGGCCGACAATTGCAACGACTTTCAAGGCAGTACGTTGACATAATATAACCTGGTGTGAAAACCTGAAAACATCGCTGCCGCTAGTCGTGGGGTATGACATGACATTGTTGTCTGATTCAGAATCAGAGAAATCCTTCAAACTACCCAATTCCTACTTACATATGAGTACTCGTACAAAATGCAAAGAAAAGCGACATGGAAAGACTTAAGCAGAGCATTAAAACTATTTCATGCCACCAACTTTCCGCGTGAGCATCCTCAACCTCTCCGCATTCTTCTTCCTCCGCTCGATGTCCTCGTCAACGCTCTGACTCCCCCTACCAAGCCCACTCCCGAACCCAGCATTGGGTCGTGGAGCAACAGTATAATTCCCTAGCTCTCTTTGTGGGATCATCACAGCATTCCTCTTCACCCGGTGCTTCTCGCTCTCCTTCGCACGCGCCAAAATTGAATTCAATTTCTCACCACTTCTCTGCGCGCCTTGGATTGCAGCACCTTCTCCATCTCCAGCAAATTCCGACATCATTGGGACAACACGATCCCGATACGAAGCAGATCTCTTGATAATTGGCCGACTCCAAATACTGACCAGCTCGCGTGCCACCCTCGAAATGTCGGGGGTCACTCGTTTGCATTTCGTGTAGAATAGCACGACCCGTCCCAAGCCCGACTCTTTCAGGACGGCGCTATCTATAAACTCCATTTTACGCAAGATGGAAAAGAATTCACGTTGAATATTGAGAGCAGGGAGTGAACGGTCTGGTAGAGGTTCGAGCCATCGTTTAACAGCTTCGAGTAGATTGTTATCAATCATGGATTGTGCAAGGGATGCTCTATACGACGTAGTCAGAACAATCGGCAGGTGATATGTATAGAACATACTTCTGAAGGGTCTCCAATGCCTCTGGAAGGAGTCTAAGTTTTGCCGTAGCTGGCAGTTTTTCCACATTTGCGCGCTGGTCATCGTCTGCGGCTGCATTCATCGTTTCTCTCAAACGAGCGACTTCATCATCCGCAAAGCTATCAAGCACTTCTTCGTTTGCTTTTTTCTTCCCTCGGCGGGAGGCTTTCTTGGGTTTCAGAATTGCTTCTATCTGCATGTCAAGGCGAATTTTGTTCGCTATTAAGAATCCAAAAATGTCAGAAATAACTCAAAGTCAGGAAGCAGCTGGGCGCACCTTGCTCTGGCGGCAGGTCATTGAGATCAATTTCAACCTGTTCCTTTCTCTTTCGCTTCCGCTGAGTGGGTCGGGCCTCCGTTGAAACTTTGCGTCCGGTAGAGCGCTTATTCTGCAAAGGTTTCGACGTTTGCTCCCGATATTCGTCTTCACTTTCGCCTGCAGAGGATTCATAAGCATCCTGCTGTTGGATGGCCTTGGGTTTCTGCGGCTTTTTCTGCTGCTGTTGGAGGCGATTGATATCTGTAGATAGTTAGAATGTATTGTTCCTCGTTGGTTTTACTAGCGAATCCTACCATCCTCGTCAGATGAAAGCTCAGACTCTGAGCCTCCGAACACTTCGCGAGCAAGATCTTGCGGCTATTTGAACGAATATTCAGATATCCGCACTCTGAGAATAGCAGAGACCTACCATGGCCTACAGCACGTCCGTCGGTAGTATGTAGTGGAAGTTTAAGTTGCAGTACTAGTCCAAGTTGTGGTTCGGACGAGGAGGCTATTGCAGTGTGTCCGATTTCCGCTTTTGGGATCTATCGTGTATGTAAGCAAGCCGGTCATTGACACGGTCCGTTCCAGGGGGCAACACC